>CAEGAD010014509.1:0-62277 GCA_903067055.1 Poeciliopsis paucimaculata
GCATCAGAACGCTGGGTCCAATCCGACGGGCACACTTTGGCAGGCCCAGGTTAAATTTCTTCAGGAATTTTCTAGTTTTGTTTTACTCTTCTCAGTTAGTTTGTGACTATTCTTTTTCCAGCTCAGTTTATCATATTAAACCTTATTTTCACTAATGTGTGCCTTGTCATATTTCAGTTTTCTATAAAGACAAAAATAAAAACGAAAAAAGACATTGCCATAATTCTGCCTTTTAACTCAAAACATCACATGCAACAATGATTGTGGGTAATACTCTTTGCTGAAGTCCACCTAATGTAAGGGCAGAAATAGGACCTAAAATGAGCGGGGCAAAGGTCGGTTGTGGGGAATGTGGGTCACACTATGCACTTCCAACATAAACGTGCATTAGGACACAAGGGCAGCACAAGGGCGGAACTGTGTGTATTGGAACAGGACCTATGGCTTCCGTTTCTCACCTTTGATTATCTGCTCTCTTCCCTCAGTCTTTCAAGCTGTTCCTTTTCACAGCTGTTGTCTATCACCTCATTGTCATCAGCTGCAAATAATGCCACTCTCCCATTTTTGTATTTATAGCCCGGCCCGTCATCCAAGGGAGTAGAAAAGTTCCCCACGATGTTTCTCATTCCCATTATTCTCATAAGGCTAAGTATTCTGACTTGTTCTTAGAAGACTAATCAGAATTATTTCATATCTATCTATCTAGACATATATATATATATATATATATAGATATGTATATATATATATATATATATATAAATATATATATATATATATATATATATAAAAATATATATATATATATATATAGATATGTATATATATATATATATATATATACATATCTATATATATATATATATATATACATATATATATATATATATATATATGTATATATACACACATCTAGACATCTGTAGATAGATATCTATATATAATTGTACATAACTATATATAGATATCTAACGATCAATAGATTTTTTTTTGGTTACAGGCTAGACACAGTGGCGCAGTTGGCAGCACTGTTGCCTTCCAGCAAGAAGGTCCAGCCCGGGGCCTTTCTGTCTCTTTCTGTCTGTAGAGCTCTCCCTGTGCATGCATGGGTTATCTCCAGCTTCCTTCCATAATCCAAAAACATGTCTGTCAGGTTAACTGGTCTATCTAAATTAACCTGGTGTAAGTGTGCATGATTGTTTGTCCTGTCAGCCTGTGTTGCCCTGTGATGGAATGTCCAGGGTGACCCACATCCCTCCCGTTGACCACTTGATATAGGCACCAGCACCCCTAGCGACCCCAGTAGGAATAAGCGCATAAGATAAGAGATGGATGGATTTTCAGTTCCTCATGAAGCTCTTCAATATTACACACCTGCTTCACCCCTGCTGTCTTTAGGTTCTCTACCTAACTCTAACATGAAGTTGGTTCTTGTGTGGTCATGTGCCAGTGAAGATGCACAGGATTGTGGGCAGTTTAAGCAAATCACCAATGTGATCCCCCCTGCCCCCCAAGGTACTGTAAATGTAGTAAAATATATACAGTATCAGCAAATGTTGGCTATAGGCCATGAAAGCATTAGTATCAGACATCAACTCTACCACAAATTTTCAAATATTCCTACTTATTGTCCAGTTTTCCCAATGGCTACAACACAGAAAAGAGAAAAAAATTTAATGACAAGGTCATTCTGGTGCATTGCACCATATCACACCTATTTGAAAATACATGAAAGAAGTTTGCTTCTTTGTGTTGGCTAATGTGTTTACTGACTGACAATAGTTTCTTGGTTCTCAGTTTAACTCATTTATTGAATGAGTGGAAAAAAACTGGCCGATTCCAATTTCTGGGTAGTTGATGTGGATTATTATTTTTAATAATCCTGTAATTCATTTTCTCCCACCCATAATCAAAGCCAACACTTTTTTCTCTTGCATATTAGAATCCTTAAGAAAAAATTTGATAATAAGATTGCTAAAATTAGGGGGAATTTGGATTGGCCGGAAAAAGACTCATCCATATTTCCAATTAAATTGTATGTGTCTGCGTGTGTGTAATGTAATGTATGCTGGGAATTAAAAACATTGGAACAGCCAACGGGTCCAAAGGCATAACACTGGAACAGAGCGTTCTACCAAGAAAGGTTTATTTTTTTATTTTTCCTTCATAGATGAGTGAAGAGGGGACAGCAAGATCGTTGAATTCAAAGGCAAAAAAAAAAAAAAAAAAAGTGAGAAAGCAGCCGCAGTAAGAGTCTGTCAACAAAATCTGCATTGCCGTTCTCTCTCCTTGTCTCCATTATGCTCTCCTGTCTCTCCTCGAGCCCCGGCTGAGATCTGAGCACTCTGATGGCTTATCACACAGCTCGCAGCGGGCTAAGCCGGAGTGATGCACCCAAAAGACATGATCAAAGCGCGCCGACTTTCCAGCCAGCGAACGATGATGGAAGAGCAGGCCCTGCCATGTTGTGTTTCTTATTAGGCTGCAACTGCCAACCGAAAAAACAGCCAAGAAGTCAAGGATGAACGGCCTCTAAAAAAAAAAGCTTGAATTTACATTACGCTGCCTCCTACGTTTATCAGGGGCTTAAGCGATAGTTCATATTAGTGAATGTCAGTTTTTGCTCCTCTCATTATCCCATTACTCAGATAAAACAGAGTAATGATTTAATCTTTCAGCCCAGGCCACACAAGCTTACATTTTCAAGTGCTCAACATCAAGCTCCGAGCAGCTTTTTAAGATCTGAACACTTTGATATAATTGAAGTCTGTTTTTTTTTTTGTAACGTGAACAGAAAGAACCTCCGAGATAGCACCAGAAAGCCTCTGCAGCAGAAGAAAGAAAGAACAAAGTGGCTGTGAATAAGGAGCATAAACAGACAAAGAAAATGCTTCACAGATCTAACCACACCACTTTGACTGACGTGATTTCTGGCAATGGCAGCACAAAAATATCAAACCGCACAACCTGTTATGAGAAGATTAAAAAAAGTGTTCCTGTGTGCTGTGTAAAATGATATGTTTGACCTACCCTACCAGTGTGTCCAGCTATGGACTCTGTAACCAGTCCATTAAAATGGGAAGCACACCGTGTGCTATTCTGAGTCCGGTTTAAAAAAAATAAAACATAGCAAAAAGAGACAAAAATGGTCCGATTTTGTATCGAATCTTTGACGTGTTATTAAAGCAGCATCACACTTTCCTTTGCAGTAATGGCTCTTTTCCACCCCACCCAGACTTGCTCCCTTCCAGATTGTTTAGTTCACTTCTGACATGGTTTTATTCTCAGATGAACTCTAAATAATGTTCAAGTAAATCCACTGCTCTTTAGCTTCACACCTTAAGGACAAAAAAAAAACAAAAAAAAAAAAAAACACCCAAGTCCACAAATATTCATTGCCAGTTGCTAAAAACCACGGCTCTGACATTAATAGAGACTGGAATAGGGCAATTTTCATATTAACTAGTTATAAGTTGTTACTATGAGACCTCTTACAATTTGTTCTCTTATTCTCCGTCCGTATTATCACAAGTAATGATTAAAACCAGCTGGCTCAGGTAAAATAATTATTGGTTAAACAGATAAAAAATTAAAAACTTTACCTATTTTGAATCCATAAAGGCATCAATTAAGAATAGTTGGAAGTTTATTTTCATCTTATTTTCTAATTGATCTGAAACTACTACATATATAGAGGTCACTGCATTTGTAAACAGTTAATGAATTTTAATTGTCAAGCTATACATGTAAAGTTAAATCTAACAAAATAACAGATCAAATATTTTGAGGGTTTATTTTCTACTTGCATGCTAATATGGGCAATGTAATATTTAACTTTTTTTATTTTGAAATAAAAGGTTGTTTTGTTGCCATTTCAGGCAGAGAAAAAAATTATTCACGTTTTGCGGTACAATTTATACTTTATACTTTTCTAAGGTGTCAAAGTTTTTACTAATTTTAAATTAGATTAGCAGTGGAGAAAATGCAAAAATTTATTAAAGGTTTTTTTTAATTAGCCAAAAACTTAGGAACAGGAGCTTAGAGTTTTGCTAGATTTTTGAAAGTGGGATCGGCCAGGAAAACTCCAATCAGTGCATCTCAATGGTCTCTTTTAGAATTGTAGTCTCCCTGTAGTTTTAGCAATGGCAGAGGAGGAAGTGAACAAAGCTGTTCAGTCCATGTTGGTCACACTTCCAAATATTGAATTAACATTTACAGTCGCCTCGTTCGTATCAGCTCTTCTCTCTTCAATGTAGAGGATGGTTATTTACAAAGCAGGCAATTTCAAGTAAACATTAGCAAATGAGGAACATTTTAAACTCTTAACACTCTTCAAGCAATCGTTTCTCAATAGCAACGGGTCCAGACCCTCTGGACAAAGGAAATGCCAGATTAATTCGGGAAGCCCCCTATAATTTTTGTGTCATGTGAATCAAACATGCAAAAGAAAATTAATCTAGCAAATTAATCTAGCAGAAACTTCTGTCACTTGTCTTGCTTCCATCAAAACATGAATGTATTAGGGCTCTAATGAGTCCTCGAATTATTTGAGTACCTCAATTATTAAAATTCCTCAAGGAAAATTATCTGCCTTGAAGCTTTGTTAAATTATGTTTTATTATTTAGCACACCGTGTTGCAGCTGAGTGATTGTTTGTGTTGTGCAACACTCTCACTTCTGCCTATGAAGTTGTTGATGAAAGCAAAGTGCTTTCGTCAACAACTAGAAGCATAACATCCAATTGTCAAGTTCGGTCTGGGGGATTTCATTAATTGATGATAACATCCAGGTTTTGATCATTTTTCGGGTGACCAATAGGCATCCTTAAAATGACCGGCACAATGCAAGGAATACGACAGCCTGTCTCCTCCTGGAGTTGCTGCCTGATGGCAGAGTGAACTGCAGAGCGTGGTGGTTTTAGTCTATACCGGTGAGCGGATAGACTGAACACAGCGGGTGGCTGTACCGTAACAGATCCTTGACGAAAGTGTAATTTTACAGACAACCTGGAAAATAATTTCATATCATTAAACGAGTGGCGGAGCGCATCGTGACATAGCAGGCAACGTGTTCCTGTGTGTGATGAACAAGCCAAATTCAAGCACTCACATGAACATAAAAGCTGTAAATGGCTGGGCATAAACTAAAGACTACAGAATAGACTTTTTTTTTTTAGAAGTGTCTAGTGCCTAGTTTTTATTAAATTGAATGTAGTTTGAGATTTTATATAACTTTTGCCCAGGTAAACTTACTCAAACTAACTCAGCTATTATTGTTACAGGTTGATTTTCTAAACGACATAAAAGTAATTGTGTCGGATGGAAAAATATGAAAATTTGAGTCAATGTTGACATCTAATAGTAATGCTGATATTATGGTAGAATTTATCAAAGTTTTATTTTAATCACATTTTCATTCGATTACTAGATTATCAGAATAATTGACAGAATACTTGATTACTAAAATAATTGTTTACAACAGCCCTAGAATGGTTGAAATTAATATGAAAAAAAGAAGAAGCAATTGAACAAATGCAGCCTCTTATTCCCACACTGGACCCAAAATAACTCCTTTTATCTCCAAGCAGGGGTGCCAGTTTACAGCCCCTCTGTACCCAGCACAGGGTATTTCAATGTGTGTTCACAAATACTGAGCAGTCAGATGAAAGAGGGAGCCGCTTCATTCGGGGATGGGAGAGTCCACTCGTTGAATGCATGAGTGACTGATTATTTTCTTAGCTGCTCAGACCTGAGCTCTGTACAAAGCAGAGCTGTTTCAGCCTAAAGAGGCCATGCAAGACACAAAGGTTTCTAAATAACTCACAAATCACAGACATTGTGTCATAACAGTGGTCTTCTTCAAAGTTAAACTTCATTTTCTTAATTGCTCCTCAAGCCAGGTCAGTATATATTCACTCATGGGGTAAAAGAGAGCTTATTTCTCTCAAATGACAACGCTATTTGAGACACAGGAAAGACTGTATGAAAATATGTGGCAGTCAAACACTGCGAAGAAAGCTCATCCTGCCTCCCTAAAACCTAGGTCAGCATTTGTGAAGGTCCATTTCTGCATAAGTGAGCACACAAACCCAAGCGCCTGTTCAAATATTCTCTCTCTTTTTCTCATGCAGCTCATGACAACAGCCTAGCAGCAGCACTGTTTGATCTCCAATGTTTTCCTTAATCTAGGTTGTCAAGGTTCGCTTGTTGGAGGCTGTTTACTTTACTTCTCCTACAAAAAAAAGTTACTTTTTTCCCTCCCCTTCAGACAATGACTAATCCTAAGAAACAAGAAGGAGGGAGCACTGCCAGCAAAAGTTAAAGCTGCAGTTTCTCTTTTGCAAAAATTTTCAATGGCTCACATTTACTGTATAAAACACTGGAGAGATTGAAAAATAAAAAAAAGGTGTTCCTGCCTATTTGCTTGTTTTAGTCCAATGTCCAGATAATATTGCAACAATTTTGATGTAAACACAAACTAAGCAGTCAAAGAGAATGCAATACAATAATAGTTTTGAGGAAAAAAAATCAATAAATTTTGCATTAGACAGTATAATGAGTAAGTTGGAGGCGCCTTGATGAATAAACTTATTTATTTTAAGTTAGATTAACATTAATAGACATATGAGAAAGAGTGTTTGTTTTCTACAGTGAATAGAACATAAAAATATTACTCTGAATGGTGGAGATGCAGGGGTGTTATTTTTCATAGAAATATTATATGTAAGAATGGGACAGCCATAAATAATATCTTTAAGTTAATAATTTTGACAACTAAGTGCAATAAATGAATATCCGCCTTAGGAGAAGAACTATGCATCGTCTTATCTCCTAGTAGGGACGCCACACATAAAACAAACCCCGTCTTTTATGGACAGCTAAAAACAAAGCAGATGGAGTGATAGTAAATGTCATGACGAATCATAGTAAGTGCAGTGCAAATGGCTTTTTCTGCTGTTTTTTTTGTTTTTGTTAAGGGGACAGCTAGCACGTGGGGAAAACTTCCTTCCCCGCTAAAGAAATCACAGCAAACTTTTCGATTCAACCAAATAAAGTTAAGCATTAACTGTGAAAACAAACTTATTATTCGCATGTAAAGCTGTAATTAGAAGCTGTGTTTGGCTACCGCTGCTTGCTCGCTCTTTCCATCTTTCCAGCTGTAACTAAAGAGTTGGTTGGGGGGGTTTTCTCCAAAAGGTGCATTTCCCCCCAGGGTGTCGTGAGTAGCTTCAACTTCAGTTAACTTTCTGAGAAAAAAAAAAAAACAAAAACAACAAAAAAACGGGACACCACGCCACACAACCGCGATAATAAACTGTGCTACCCACTAAGTTTTAGCAGCACGGTTAGTGAGTTTGATTCGCTATGTTTAATCATTTCAGGAGCGAAGTTAGACTCAGTGCGAGCAGCAGAAGGTATCAAAAGGCGAAACAACAAAGCTAATGTTAACATGATGAGAGCTGTGAAACTTACCGGTAGGAAAAAAAAGCTTTACAGCGGCGAACGAGCAGCGCACGCGGAGGGTAAAGAGGAGGGAAGGGGAGGGGGCGATTTGTTGGAGAATAATGAACCTGTGCACGGAAGTCTGTGTACCGCGAACGCGTGCGACAACAAATCACACCGTAAACACCAACAAATACTCTAGTTCGCTCGCCTCAGTGTTGGACTTAGCTGCCATTGAAGGTGAGGAAGAGGAGGAGTAAGAGGAGGTGAGGGAGTTCTCTAACTTAACTTATCTTCAAGGAAATAGATATTATCTTACCGAGGGCGTCGAAATATGGCAAAATGTGGAGTTTCGCTCTTGCCGACTCGCCAGTGTGGCTTGCAGGGGGAAAATAGTCTCCTGGCTTTTAATGTTATTAGATTTTTAACACGCCGAGAGAAGAATTAGAGAGAGAAAGAGAGAGAGGAAGAAGAAAAAAGAAGAAACGAGGATTTGAATGTTTTTGTTTTGATGTTCCTAGTCCGTGACGTCATACATCCACCTGCTGGGCAAAACAAGGTTCATAGCGTTTCAGAGCCTTGGCATAATTAAGTATATTTTAATTTTCAGGAGCACTTAGGTATATCCTTTCTCTCTCTCTGTGTGTGTGTGTGTGTGTGTGCGCGTGCGTGTGTTCGTGGGCGCGTGCGTGTGTGTAGGGGGCTACGAGGAAGGTGAAGGGTTCGTAATGATGTGCATTAGTTTTAGAAGTAAGTGTGACTGGCTATCAGAAAAGCTAAATGCCGACTTATCAAAACTGAGCCAGAAGGAACTTTTTTGGAAAAATAACCTTCTCATTTCTTTTAACTCTTAGCTATGCACTAATAAAAACAAATTGCACTCATAAAACAAATTGTGATTTACCCAATAAAAGTCAGTGTAACTATTAGGATGCATTTTATTTGGATGGATTGTAATTAACGATTATTTATATTCACCATGAAAGTTACTTTTTTTTAGTAGTCGCCTGCATGTATGGCATACCTACTAAGCCAGGATTGCACATGGCTATAAGAGATTACTCACTTCAAAGTCAACTTTTTTTTAGGACAAAGCATTTCATTTGTTTGGGAGTTTTTTTATTATTATTACTTTTCTGCAAAATTGTACACTAATACAGCAAACTGCTAATCTAACCAATATAAATTGACACATCCTTTTGCTGACATTTAATTTGGATAGATTTTATACAATATTTATAATTTGATGTTATTTATGTTTGACAGCTTAAATAAAATATAATAAACTAGCCAAATTGTCCCAGAAATGTTGAATCTTACTTATTCAACTAAATTACTAAATTAAAAATCAATTCTCGTCTAATTATGTCTCTGCTGTTTCTGGATTCAATCTCCAATATAAGTATATTTCAGTAACCTTTAAGGGTTTCATGAGGTTAGTCTTTTCATGCTAAAGACAAAAAATTGCTTTATGATCAAGGCGGCATTGCTGAAATTGTAAAGAACATTTAAGATATATATTTGCAAGACAGTAAGATTTTAAGGAATGGCATGTAAGTCATTTCCTTGACAACACAGCTAAAATGTGACGCTTTTTGGCAATAACTGCTAAATTAACTGCACTTGCTAGCAGATTTGACTTTAGCATTAACAATGTTGCTAACACAATTAAAACAAATAAATAAATAAGATAACCTATATTGAATTTTACATAAACAATTTAATTTAATTCAATTTAACATTGTTATAATGCCTAATATTTAATCCCTTTAAAGATTTCTTTTTATAGTGTAACTTTCAGAAATAGTTCCTTGTAATCCCAATAAAAGGTGAAAAAAGTGTGCTTATATACTTAAGTTTGACACGCTCAGAAAAATCTGATATGCTTTTGAAAGGACATGAGAGATAAGGAGTGTAGGTTCTTGTAGTTACGATAGCTGCAATCTCAAACATGTGGGCCAGGTTTTCTCAGTTCCTAAATGTCAGCTGAGAAGATTCATAAACGCTCTGATTGGACTGAATGTTACATTTAAAATCTTCTGCATACTCTGTCAGAAGAAGAAAGTGTTTTTGGTGGCTGTCTAAAACAATCATGTGTTGGTTGGTCCAAGAGAAAAGAATCCACTTGTGAATTTTTATTCCCCTTGTAACTTGTAGTTTAGTTGTTTTTTATTTAGTGTTTTCTTTTTTTTTTTTTTGCTTATCAGTTAAGGGAGGATTATATCACTTTCTTATGACTACATTTGAGAAAAAGAGCTGAAGTTGATCCCTGTCAGGAAGGACCGTTCCTTGGCGGAGAGCGCCACCTTCTGACCATTGTTACTAATAAGAAAATGTCTCTTTGTTAGATATTTGATATTGCGGTTATTACAGATCACATGAGAACCTGGATTATGTTTTAATATCATAATCCAGGTTACAATATCATAATAATGTTTTAGAAGAAACATAATGTTTCTTCTAAAACATTATGTTTTTATTGTGTCAGTGCTTTTACAGATACATGTACTCATAAATACTTTTCATCATCTATAGGCTCCAGAGTTTTTTTTTTTGTTTTTTTTAGAGAATATAAATTTAAAACATAATTAGGTGGCAGTTGGTAGCACTGTTGCCTTGCAGCAAGAAGGTTCTGGGTTTGATTCCCGGCCGGGGTCTTTCTGCACAGAGTTTGCATGTTCTCACTGTGCATGCGTGGGTTCTCTCTGGGTTCTCCGGCTTCCTCCCACAGTCCAAAAACATGACTGTCAGGTTAATTGGTCTTTCCAAATTCTCCCTAGGTGTGAGTGTGTGTGTGCATGGTTGTTTGTCCTGTTTGTTTCTGTGTTGCCCTGCGACAGATTGGCGACCTGTACAGGGTGAACCCGCCTCTCGCCCAGAACGTAGCTGGAGATCGGCACCAGCAACACCCGACCCCGTTAGGGACAAGAAAAGAAGATGGATGGATGGACATAATTAGGTTATAAAACAATTTCCCATAATTTAAACATCTCAATTAGCACTAATAAATGTGTAATTTAATATGGCACAGTAAACATGTGGGTGATGCTCTGCTAAGATGGGATCAAAACAATATGAGTTTTGGAAAAGTAACACTGCACTTCACCCTGAACACACAATGCCCACAATGAAACACAGTGGTGGCAGTGTCATGCTGCTGGGATGCTTTTCTTCTATCTACAGAGACAGCTAAACTGGTCGGAGGTGATGATGAATACTTGAAACTGGGGTAGAGTTCCATCCAGCAAGACATCAACCCCAAACATAAATTCTGAGCTACAATAGAATTGATTACATCCCCCTAAACATTTGGATGCACATTCTAAATCTTTGTTTACAATTCTTCAATTTCTTGCTAAAAATGTGTATTTTGCTACAATGGACTTCACCATTGTCCTAACATTAGAATATGTGTATTACACCGACATCTGTCATCCTTCCTTTGGAAAAACTGACTCACGATCTTAACCACAAATCGAATATATTTTTGTAGCTTTGGGATTCACATGAGTCTTTTCTATTTAATCCCTAAGAATTTAGTTTTTTATTATTTTATTTTACTGCTTTATTTTTTTCTTGACTGTTTTTTTTTTTTTTTTTTTACAGGTTAGCATTTCTGGCAAATTGCTGTTTACAGATGTTCTTCACCCATTCTCACTGAGTTTGAATTATTTTATGGATAGGAGCAGATGAAAGATTCGATCTGCAAAAACTTGCAGCTGTAATTTCAAAGGAAGATGGTTGTAGAAGGTAGTGATTGTTTCAGGAATGCTGAAAGAATCACTTTTTTATAAACTTCAACGTTTATAAAACGTTGAAGTTTTATAAATTAAACTTCAATGTTTTATTTATATTTATAGACAACCTGACAATCATATACTGTATTCTTTCCACTTCACAGTTTTATATTACATTGTGTGACATAAAATACCAATAAATTACATGTAGGTTCTTGGATGTATTAAGACAAAATGTGAAAAGTTCAAAGGTTTTTGTACAAAAAAGTAAAACAATTTTGATGTGGCTCATATTTGTGTTATGGCAATAAAGACTAAACCAAATCTATAGAATACTGAGTGAGTGTGTGTGTCTTCTTTTTGTTGTTTTTTGTGTTGTTTGTTTTTTTATAATTCTTAAATCTACAATTAATTTGTGTCTTTTTTGAAGGTGCAGCAGAGTGGATTATAATTGAATAAAGTAAGCCCCTGCTTGAATTTGTATTTAACCTTTTTAGGTTTGAATCTAATGAATCTTGTGTTAAATTTTAGCTTTGTGGGAAATATATCTGAAGAAAATAGGGGAAGAAACATCTTAAAGTATTTACCTAGTGATCCATGATATTCTTGTATGAGGAATACAAGAATATCACAATAATCCTTTACTCTCCATATAGTGCTGTCACTGTGTTTCTCATTAAGCTGCGAACATGTCTGTTATAATGAACGAAAAGAACAATGTGTGAACTGCTTCAGAAAACAAGTTGAAAGAATAATCTAATTTACGACTAATTGTTCAGTGGCTCTATCTACATGTCAATAGGGATCAGTGAGGCCCAGGAGTCGACTCTGAATTTATTACGGTGTTGTTTATTTGTCATGCCGCTGATGTGCTGCTTGGATTAGGATCCCGACTTGATAGAGTGTGGTCATAAATTAATTGTGGATCATCATCCATTGCATAACACCCTCTTCATATGTTTGTGTGCACACAACAGGGTAATTAGCTTTCTGTTAATTAGGTAATTAAGCTAATGAACAGGAGCTGCTCTTGATTTCCAACAAGGAGTTTTGGTGGTGGGGGTTTAAATGCTGCTCTGCTGCCAAAGACTGTGGTATTCACGGTGTGAAGGGAAGAGAATGTCTGACATATTTTGGATTAATCAATGACATAAATCTGTTTGATCCAAATCTTAAAATAAACTCTACAATACACAGAATGCCTTAAATGTGCACAATCTTAAACTAACACTATTTCGAGCCACCTTTTGTTCAAGAACAACTTTAGGTTTTTTTTTTTAGAAAAGATCATAAAATGTGGCTTTTCAAAAAATAATGTAATGCAGTGAGAATTACACATGAACGATTCTACTGTATTTTTGAATAAATATAAATATGCATAACTAGTATGTACAATAGCTTTCAAGTTGTCAAACGTGGACATGGACCAATCATGCTTTGGGAAAATTTTCACTAGCAGTATTCTATTTCTAAAACGTGTACTTATTCTACTGCAGTATAAAAATTCAATATAGTCACCTTCCTAAAATAATGACTGCAGTCATTTCTGGCCAAAAGTAATTTTTTATGTTTTATTTGCCAAAATCACTTACCAGGAGTTCCAATAAGAATGGAGCATGGTAGATGTAGACTTCAACTTAATCCAGTAACTTCTATCCAATTTCATCCAGTTGGGTGCTAATTTTCATCCCAGCCGCAAACTTCTTAAGAAAACCTGGAGATTAGGGGGCGCCGATAAATCAGCCGTGATTTTCTTAATATTGGGAGATTGTTGATCGATCCGAGACTTACTTGTGAAACCAATCTTATCTTCCGATCTCATGTACCTCAGCAATTGTCTAAAAATCAACCTCTGTCCTCTGTTTCCCTGCTGTGAGAGGTTTGAACGACTGATCCATCCACCAGGTCTTGTCTGCAAGTTTGTAGTTGACAATAGTCACCTCACTGTTGCCAATTTAGTAACTTTATTGCTACCTTTAGCTACTTTTTAGACAAAAGACATCAGTATTGACCAAAATCGAAAATGGCAGGTTAAAGGTAGGTGATCTGGCCAGAAAACTGTAACCTGAGGGTTACTGCAATCGGTGCACGCCTACTGGAAATCAGTCTGAAACAGCCAACAGAACCACATCATCCATAATAGGCAGAGACCTGATTTTGAGGACAACAAAACAGATCCCCACACCTTGACTGAGCCTAGAGATTCTGTTCATTAGTTATAAGCAGAATTGGTGGCGAAGGGAAACCTTGATAGTCAGGGACCAACTCGTAACAGAAATGAATTAGACTTACTGCCAGACTAAATCCCTGCTTATACAAACCAACCATATAACAATCAAATCCAGAAAAAAATTAATCCACATTGTATTTCTAAATAGTCAAATTCAGTTGATCTTAGTGTGATCTATCTAGGGATGTCTAGCGGATTGAATCAAGTTTTTGATTTCAAAGTTTTGGATTCTAAATGTTGCAAATCAAAACATACTTGTAAAAATATGTAGTTTACGTTTACAGTTTACAGTGTCTACTTTTTAATTCTGTCACAGAGGAAATAGAAAAGGTGGAACTAGAATAATTTTGCTCAGTGTTTGTAGTGTTCTCAGTGACAAGAAAAACTCCAAAGAAAATATTTTCAGCTCCATTTTATTTGATCTGTCCATGTCACTGCAAAAAGACTTTACAGAGGGAAACAAAGATCCTTTTTAAAACTATCGACCTGACATGAGATTAACTACAAAGGTGATGTGACAAAACATGCAAGATAACTTAAACTTATACTTAATCAAAAACAACTTGGAGCTGTTGTTAAACAAAAGATGCATATTGTATGGATGGGAGCCGATCTAGTTTTCTTTTTATCCCTCCAAGCAGCCCTACATAAAAACTCAGTTACTCACTCAGCCTTCATAAAGCAAAATCCATCTTCAAACCAAAACATGAGAACAGTATGAGTTGCACATAATCACTGACCTAAAAAGTAGAAAGAAAACTAGAAGATTTACTGTCAGTGGAAACATGTAGCGGCAGGTGGCATTACCTCATTATCTAACAATCAGTAACTTCACTTCAGGGCTCAATTAAAAAGAATATTGAATCCTGAAGCTTGGGGAAAAAACAATATTGAAACATTCCCTGATACTTTTTCAACACTTTTTTTTTTTTCGCCCATAAAAATAACGCTTTAAAAATAATTATGGCCACATCCATGCTGGACTTCTCTTCGATCCTTTACGATGGCTTTACCATGGGTGGATGAACATGTGCAACGATTTCCGGTTTAAAGTTCACACTGTTTAAGAAAGCAACTATTACATTCACTCCATCTGCGACAATAAAACCCAAAACGGACAAAAAAACAAATACTTGAACAACATCTTAAAAACAGCAGAAGAGCGCTTTGGCACTGAAAAAGCTGAATGGATCATGATGGGAAAGCAGCAAATCGCAGTTAAAAACATACTAATCGGTGCAACTAATAGTCATATTCAACAAGTTAGAATTTTCAGCAATATTCTAAGATATTGAACGTGACTTGTAGTCTGCACCAGGATTGACATGAGTGGTCCCAGTACATTCTAGCAGAACAGGAAATCGCCAACCTCACTACTTAATGCATTATTGATGAGATTTACACAGTTTACAATCTCTGAACCCTTCAGAGCTTCAGGACCCATATTATGATTAAAACAAGGCAGCAGTCATTAAAAGATATAAAAATATATTGATTACCTCTCATCATTGAAGGCCAAAAAAAAATAAAAAATACTATCCTTAACTAAGTTGTGGACATTGCCTTCTGTGAAGGCAGATACAGAGTTCTGGGTTTTGTTTTTTATTTAAAGTGCTTCACAATCTAATGTCTTGAACGTCCTCCCTCAAAGGCATGATGATCCATATGAGCTGAAAGAAACAGCAATTTCATTTCATTAGACATCCGCTTAACAAAGACAACTCAACGTGAAAGGCATGGAAAGTTCCAAGTGCTAAAAGAAACAACTGCAAGGTCAGGATTTTCAAAATGTTAGCAATAGAAATTAAGCTTCTTGAGTCAGCGTTTAAGGGGGATTTTTAAAACAATTTGTATCTGAAGCAGGTTTACAGAAAAAATATCGGGCAATGTCTCAAATGGGGTAAAAAGCCAGCTAGCAACAGGAATCAGCAAACTTGATGGGGAAAAATAATCATGTTTGTCTGGTCACTGAACGCACCACAATTCAACACTGAATTGTGGTGCGTTCTCTGAGGGAAAGAACAGTCAGTATTAAGAGAGAGGAAGGACAATATTAAGTTTTCGATGAAGGAATGTTGGCTGTTCATTCGTAGGCTGCCACTTTAATTAGGACAAGAGTGTTGAAAGTGCAGCTTAGGGGCCATTTGCAGATCGCAAAACTATTTCAAGTGGCCCATCTGCCCAAAGTTGATACACTTTTATACTAGCATGCAAGTTTCACTTATGGGAGACATTTGGAAAAAAATATTTTATTAAACTAGAAATTGTACACTACACTATGTAACATTCATTATCAGTCATGTTTTTAATTTTATTTTATAGTAAAACACAACAACCAGTTACATTTACTAAAGAAACTTTTGCTATACTCGCTTCTTGTTGATGATGAAATTTAAAAAATGTGTAGGATATTTATTTGTGTAGGATGTATATTTTTATTATTTTTGTTTTTGAAATCAGGCAAACAACCCTTTTAATGTTTTGGATTCACAGTGACTTACATGTCCGTTTTTTGGCTAGTTTTTTAAAACATTGTGTTTGTTGTTGAGAAAGTAAAAATGAAAAACAATTTAAAAAATGTATTCTAATTATACTATGCCTATATACTAACTTACGATACTAAAGACAGTTTAAAATGTCAACTTAGTCATAATTTTGTCTTAAGTTTCGAAATTATTGTGAAATCCTGTTTATTGGCAGAGCTGTGCTATACAAATGGCTCTTTCTCAGTGTGACAGAATCTCTTTTCACAGAAATAAATATTTAAGGATCACTGCAAAGCAGTCATCAGAATACGTTTTTTTTAGTGAAGACTATGTGCACAAACAAAGGATTTGATTTGAAGGCCTGTTGAATTATAGCGAATTAGCTAGGCAAGCCTTTTAACAATTTTATTTACAAACGCATTTTTCGCACAACTTGAATAAAAACAATTATTGATAAAAATATAAGCATATACATTTATACGTATATATATATATATATATATACACATACTTACGCTTATAAAAAACTGCTTTAAATGATATATACGGGAGCAGCTCATAGACTTTCCCCAAAATACTCGCTTTGTCGGCAAGCGTTGCATCTCTGTTCCATATTTGTACAACATCCTCCCGATCTCGAACACTAACGCTGACACCGACAATCTCGTCATCTGAAAAATAGAAGAGAAAAACAGGAAAACTGTTCGCAAAGGATCAAACTAAACATCTTTCATCTTGATTTTATTTATTAAATTATCCTACTGTACCTGATGTGCAGTAATCTGCAAACTGCTCCCCGATAGTAGCAAGTAACAACTCTTTCCAAACTGTAGACTGAGATAGAAAGCAGAAAAACTCATCACTAATACATTCCTGTTAGGAGAAGAAAAGTAAGTAAACCATGGGCAGCGCTTACACTGTTTTCTTTTGGAATTTTCATTTTCCATACCCCTCCTTTTGCGTTGCTTTCTTCCTCCCTGGTGGTGTAGAAGATCAAAGTCAAAAATCCCAACAGAGATTTCATTTTTAGCTAAATATGTAATTTTTACATAATTGAAAACAAGTTAGTCACTGTAAGAAGCTGCTGATGTCTTGAATACTATGTGGACTCACCATAGTGGCCTTCTTTCACCGCGCATTAAGTGGTAGCTACATCTCAAAGGCAGGGCGGTGACAGGAGGAATGTTGTTATACACACTCCAGAACATCTTCAAGCATAAACCAAACAAAATCAATAAATTAATATCAGTTCTGAATTTTTCAGTCAAACTCTGATCTTGTGCCTTGTACAGCAGTGCACTCTGCTGGACAAACTTTGCCTTAATGTCACAGAATCACATTTTTCCATCCATATGCCCTGTGACTGCTTGTACACTTCAGCATATTTGACAATCTCAAAATATGAAAAACATGTTTAAGATTTTTTTTACACTTTCAGAACCAGAACTTTCAAAAAAATAATCTTCACTGCTTCCATAGTAACAGGCGGGGGAGGGGGAAGCAATGATTATTTTATTCTCTATACATCCAGAGAGTCATTCCAGCAACTTCTTTTGGGACCATTTAAAAGGGTTTTAAACCAAATTATATGTATTCATAAATACATATAATTTATGAATATAAATTATATGTAAATATTTTTAGCAAATCTGAAATGCTAACTTTTAGATCATGGTAATCAACTGATGCAAAGACATAAGTGCAATCCTGCAGAAGAGGATTAGGACCACTGGATTTCTTTTTCTGAAATGAAAAGTCTGAATTCTTTGTGTCATTTTCTTTCTGGGAACCAATTAAGCTTTATGCAAAAAAAACTGAAAACATTGTCACTTAAGTCTTCCCGATAAAGCTTTAAATTAAATGTCATGTCTGAAACAGGAAAAATTGAGCCATCTTGTAACAGATTTTATGATTATTGCGGGTAAAGTCTCATTTTGTTTATACACGTCATAAAATTGTGCATTTGAAATTTTCATCAAGTTTAGATTCCAGTGATTCTGTACATACATAATCAGAGCATATCAAACATATCAATGTGAAGTCAGCTAGCAGCACACACTAAACGTATTAAAGAATGTCACAAGAAGTTTGTTTCTCCACACATTAATATCAAAAGTGAGCCAGCTGTCAGGTGCAGTTTTTCAGAATTTTTAAAGCTTGATTTCAATATGAAGTGGGCCTTCCTGGAACCTCACATTCCAGTTGAGTTGGCCATGTGCAAATACAGGTTTAAAAATCACACTCCATTACCTGACTGCAGCTTCTGTTTAATTTCGTTCAACAAAGCCAAACCTTGGCAATGTCACAACAAGAAAAATCCAACATGTCCATCCATGTTTTTTCTCTCTCTTGGCTTCATTGTGGGGGTCTACGGCAGAGCAGTTGAAGCTATGGAAGTTTCTGTCTCGTGTTTCGGTAACTTTTGGTAAATTGAGCCATTTTCACACACTGGGTTTTTACCAGCATCTATAACTAGTCCCTCACCATGCACCACCCCACCATGCTTAAAGTCCTCCACCATCGTCCCTCCGCAAATAAAGAACATTAGCAGTCTCAATGACTACCGACCAGTAGCAAGATCACCCATCATTTCGTCCAGTCAGCTGACTGCAGCCCAGCATGCTTGGGGACTGGTCAGTCCCTCCCATCAGGGAATCTCTTCCTAAACGAGTGGGACAGTCAGTCCAGTCGTGCTCCTGATCTCTTTCCTCTTTGGAGGACTGAGTTCTTTAAGTCTCACCTGAACAGTTTGCACAGTGTAGATCTTCTTTAGGTTGGATTCACACTCTGCAGCTGTCGTCCCCGGTAATGACCTGGAACGACAAAAAAAACTGTTTCAGCTCCAATGGAGGAATATAGAAGAAGAGAAGTGTTCTTTCTGCAAACCAGGATGTCTACACATAACCAGTTATATGTTCAGGAGTAAATATAGTCTGGCAACTTATAATTCTAAAAACACCAGAGAAATTAAAACAATTGCAATGGTTGGTCAGTTTGAGAGTATTGTTGCTGAATTTAACTAGATTTTTTTTCTGGGGACAGTTTTAAGACTAACCAATTTGATGTTCTGACCCCACAGTTCTTAATTTTGAAATTAGTTTCAGGTTAGAGATTTAGATTAATTTTCTAATAACTGGTTAACTGGTTTGCTTAACTGGTTAAGCAAACTCCTAAAGTCCATTGGTTTAATGGCTGCTAAAATCTGTTTTATCCATTCAACTAATGTGAAAAAAGTAGAATCAGAACAAGCCTGAATACAGAACCATGAAGGACTATAATATACTTTCACCAGCCACTTTATTAGGTACTCCTTGCTAACACCGGGTTGGACCTTCGTTTTGCCTTGAATCATCGTGGCATAGATCCAATAAAGTACTGAAAACATTCCTCAGAGAGTCTGGTCTATATTGTCATGACAGCATCATACAGTTGCTGCAGATTTGTCAGCTGCACATGTATGATTTGAATCTCCCGTTCCACCACATCCCAAAGGTTTTCTATTGGATTGAGATCTGGTGACTGTGGAGGTCATTCAAGTTCAGTGAGCTCATTGTTGTGTTCAAAAAAGCAGTCTGAGATGATTCACATGATTTATGACATGGCATGTTATCCTGCTGGAAGTAACCATCAGACGATGGGTACACTGTGGTCACAAAGGAATGGACATGGTCAACAACAATACTCAGGTGGCATTAACACAATGCTCAATTAGTGGACACAAGTTAGGATGGATCCATGCTTTCATGTTATTGATGCCATTCACAGCAGAAATCAAGACGCATCAGAACAAGCAACGTTTTTCCAATCTTCTATTGTCCAAGTTTGGTGAGCCTGCGTGAGTTGTAGCCTCAGTTTCCTGTTCTTAGCTGACAGGAGTGGCACCTGGTGTGGTCTTCTGCTGCTGTAGCCCGTCTCAAGGTTCTATGTGTTGTGAGTTCAGATATCCTCTTCTGCATACCTTGGTTGTGGTTATTTGAGTTACTGTTCTATCAGCTCAAACCAGCCTGGCCATTCTTCAACAAGGCATTTGCGCCCACAGAACTGGCATTCACTGGATATTTTTTTCTTTTTTGGACCATTTTTTGTAAACCCTGGAGATGATTGTGCATGAAAATCCCAGTAGATCAGCAGTTTCTGAAATACTCAGACTGGTCCGTCTGGCACCAAGAACCATGCCACCTTCAGAGTGTCTTAAATCAACTTTATTCCCCATTCTGATGCTCAGTTTGAAGTGCAGCATATTGTCTTGGCCATGTCTACGTGCTTAAATCCATTGAGTTGCTGCCAAGTGATTGCCCGAATCAACATTTGCATTAATGAGTATTTGGACAGGTGTGCCTAATAAAGTGGTCGGTGAGTGTATACATCAGTCAACAGCATCCATTCCACTGTTTTCACTTTAGCATAAAAAATATTATTTAAAAAGTTAGCACAAGCAGAAACAAAGCATTCAAGGTTTTGTTTGTTTTCTTTTTGCTTGAAAAAAGAGCTGTTCAAAGTGTTTATGGACATTTATTATTAACAATCCTTACTTTCTCATCACAATTTTATAGATTTAGAAAAAATAATTAGGCTAAACTCTGCTTGAATATGACAGCTTATTTAGGCCAGCTTGTTAAAATTTTGTTAGTTTTTTTTTAATGATGAGAATATTGTTGTAAGAAGGAGGCCAACAAAAAATAACACTTTTTGTTGGATGATAAATTGTCCCAGAAGTTATTGGAATAAATTGTCTTTATTTTGAGACCTTTTCCAAGTGATTTTATAGAAATGGCAGAGTACATATTCTCACTAAATTCTAATGACCGTTAACACTGGAACTGGAAGATATTTTAAACATCCAAAATAAATAACCAAAACACATAAATTGAATTATGAAGTCTCTGTAAACAAAGCTGTCCTTCAGAAAAGGATTCGTTGAGAATGAAGCGTCAGATTGAAGACTTTTCTCACTTAATCTTTGGTAGAAAGAGAAAAACAATAAATCATGCAATTAGAAATTATTGAGCTTGTTCTAATTTATCATGCCATCAATTGATTTACTGCCTAGCAACAACAGAAGAATGAAGTTCTGATAATATGAGAATAGTGTCATAAGGAGAATAAGGTCATATTACAAGAATAAAATCATACTAGTATGGCTTTATTATAAAACAAAGTTCAAATCTTTATTTTTTAAGTTTATTGCTAAATACCATTATGTCACGGCACATTTACTCAAAAGTGATATGCTTTAACAATGCCATGCTGTTCTATGTCTACTTCAGTCCTTCCTAAGAGGTAAGAACTAAAGTCAGGACACTTTTCTTCTACTCTCAAAATTTCATTAACACACTCAAATATATCAAGGGTGAGTATTTATCGTACCTATAATCATTTATTGTGACAAATTTATTTTAAGATTTTGATTTCTCGACATCACAGTAAATTCCTCTTAATATTGATATAAATCACACTTTTTATTCAAAGTGTTGTTTGGAAGATCCTTATGACAAATAATGTTTTTCAGAGCAGTATTTGTTTGTGGGAATATGATTGCTGTCAGGCAGTCATCCATTTAAATTGTTATCACAATAGAACCACAAGGTATCGTAAAAATTTAAGTCCATATTACCCATGCCTACAATACATATTAGCATATGAGCTGTAAATGCTGTAAATTCCTTTGAAAAAAAGGAAGGCCCTTTACGCCAAGGCAAGTCTTTATATGACAACACAGCATTCTAACAAAATACGTATTGGTTTAGCAAAGTGAAAAAGGAGTAAAACTGGCTTTATTTATAGAAGACCACAGTGTCTGTTTCCCGGTCCCCCTGCTGGATAACGCAAAGTAACTTCAGATAGACAGCGGGATAATACGGGGTCCCTTCAGCTCCACTGTGCTGCGCAGGACCCATTTCTATAGACAAGACAAAAGTAAAAGTCTTCAGACAGTTACACAATCCAGTAGGGGTTTTGGGATAGGAAACCAAAGAAACAAAAAAAAAAAAAAATGGTCAAAGAAGCCTTAAAGGCGAATATTTCTCCTGCTACGTTTCGCTCCCGGAGGCCTGTAAAGCGGTGGCCTTGCCTGCTGTTTTCCCTGCTCGTCCCGGGACTCCCAACACCAAGACACGACGAATAAACTCTAAATGATACCTGTCGAGCCAAAAGGTCCAGGGCGAGTGAAGAGGCAGCGTCATTGTGTCGCCTTCTCGCTGTTTCTTTGTGATGTTTTCCAACTCTTTCTCGTCGATGTCAATGTTGTCCTGTGAGGGGACTGTCTGCTCGCTCAAGGCGCCTCTGTCCATCTGGACATCCGTCTGACCCTCGGGAACCGCCATTACCGCTGGAGACGAACCGAGGGCTTCGCTTTGTGCTCTGGTTAAAGCCTCCAGATAAGACGAACCGGTTTGGTTTGAGCTTTATCTGCAAGTACAGAAACACACTACCGCTTTTCCGCCCACCAACTGCGAACGTCTTGACGTCATTGGGGAGGAACGTCGCAGTTGGTCCGCCCCAAAGACTATATGATAGTTGTAAGGACTCACTCTTGCACTTTTTTTTTTTTTTTTACCAAATGAATATTGTCATAGATATTTCTAATCCCTGGCACTAATTTAGAATCAACATGTATCGCTTAGGAAGCTAGTACATTAAAACTTGTTGAGCTACTGTGTCAAACATTTGGAATAATATTTTACTTTCGAAAAGGCTGCGCAGTTACGCAGGTGCAATAAGAACTCTAGGCTTGACTCCAAAGTCCATTACAGACTCATTCAAATCAGATCATGATTGAAAAGTCAGTTTATTTCAGAAATTGTATCACAAGTGAAACACATTGTACAGATTACACATATACTAGTGTTTACCAGCCTTTATTTATGTTAATTATGATGATTTCTGCTTACATAATGAAAATATAACATCAAAATTAGAATATGAGACCAATAAAAAAACTTTTATCATGTAGAAATGTAAGTTTATTGAAAATTATGTTTAGTGCCAACTTAAGGATTGTAATTTTCAAAAGGTACTAGGAATCTAACAATTCCCTATAAAGCATATTCTAATTCATTAAATATGACTGAATTAAGTAGCAAGAGAGTCCAATACAGAGAGGATTAAAGCTATGTTCCTTCTTCCAGGTTTTGTGTGTTTCATATATTCTTGTTTGATATATCAGAGGGTTTGACTTTACTTACGTTATTTTAATGGAAATAAGATCTTGATAATTTCCCAGATTCTTTCCACTTTGGACAATGATCATACATATCTATATGATCATTATATATCCAGAATTATATATACCCAGAATTATTATATAAATTTATATATACCCAGAATTATTCTCCTTGTGAGTCAACACTGCGAAACTACAGAATAAACATCTTCAAAAGTCAGTCAGTTTTTAAGCCTGATTTACTTGCTTGACAGAAACAGGAACCTGTTGTATTATCTGTAAAGTTCAGCTATGTATCATTTAAGATAGACATAGAAGGAAAACAATAAGATGTATAAAGCTCTACTGCATTAAAACCATTTAAGGCAAACAATGCATCACAACATCATTCAATAAACTTCTCAAACTGCAGTTATTGTTTATGGACAGCTTTTGAAACCATAGTCAAAACAGATAATATTCCAAATAGCCAATCTTGATACGATTTGTCCACTAGATGTCCTTAAATTCACTCAGTAAAGGCAACATTTTTGCTTTTGTTTTGCCTGTGTTATGTGTGTGTTCATTAGCATGTTCTTATTTGGACAAAGATTAATCAGTATATAAATGTATGCAATGTGGTGATTGACTATTACTGCACCTTAATGCCTTACCTAATAATCAAGATTTTGTGGAATAGAATATATCAAAAATAAGAAATAAACTAATGTCAATGGGAATGGAACAGCAGAAGGATAATAACTACACCCAACACAAGACGAGACTTCACGACCACTTTGCCCAAACCAAAACATTTTTTTTTTCTCAGAGTGAATCATCGTCTTATACCAACATCTTCAGCCTCCAGTTTCCTGATCATGGTTCTGCAGAAGAGCTGTTTCTAAAATAAATAAATAAATAAAAACACTGCATAAAATCAAGTTGCAGTTATATAACGCCAGATGCTGTTTGTGCACGTTTTCCCCCTCTTTTGCCTGTTACGTTGCTTATTCTTTGAAACCTTTGCTCCGCTGCAGCTGCACGGTTTGTATAATTTAAAGCCCTTCCACAGAGTAATAGTTTCCTTGACTTATGCCAGCATTCGTCTCGGATCTGTGATGTTTTCGAACTTCTGCATTATCTGAGGCTGCGTGTGTTTATTTACCCAACAGATATTCTCTCATTGAAGCCTGAATGGAGCCTGTTAAAGTGGAGCCGTCTAATCCCCGCAGAGGTGGTTCAGAGTACAGCATTTATACTGAGAGCAAGATTTCATCCAAAAACTACTATAAGTTCTATTTTTAAAAGCTATAGGCTCATTTATGTTTATTCGAAACCTACTCGACACTACAATTGATTTATCGCTAAGGATTTTCAGAAACTGAAACTCTCATGAAATTTTATTGTATCTTGTCGACCTCTACATGTGCAGACAGGAATCTTTGTTGGGTCCATTGAATTATGTTACATGAGTGTTATGGTTTCCTACCACCGTGACAGAACAGCCACCCATTTCTCCTCAAGCCTGGATCTATAAAGATCAAATCACCTTGTTTACATTACCAATGTGCGCAAATCTTTTTCTATGTTATGCTAACATCAAAAAATACAATTTTGCAATTGTTTGCACTAAATAATAAATTTAAAATCAGGTTTGAATAAGCTCATTCCCGCAATAAGCCATAGAAAATTATGGAGGCAACCAGAGCCGTGCAGAGACCTTTGGAGGGACAGGGGCTAAAAGTTAAAAAAGGGCACACAGCGGGAGCAGACTGTCCGAAAATATCAGAGCAACATTGCAATTAGGTGACGTATTGATAAACCGAGCAGATTGCATTTGTACCAAATCACATTGTGTGTCATTTAAAGCGTAATATAGCAAAATCATTTGTCGCTCTTCACCGCCATTGATGCTCTGCCTGAACGCCTGGTCGGGACCTGCAATAAATTATGGGATATGGTGGCCGTGAAGGATACACCGGACCCATCCTTCAAATTTGAGGAAAAGACGGACACATTTGAAGAAGTCTTTGAATTCGGACAGGCCTTGTCGCCACACTAAGACAAGGCCTGTCATATGTCTTGTATCCAAGACATATGACCGCAGATCCGATGAAACAATGACAGTCGATCATCGAACTGTGGCCCAGGGTGTCGTGGTGCCAAGTGCACATATGGACACCCTTATGCCAGAACATGATGTTCGTTATGGACAATTTGTGACGAGCTCAGAAGTCCAACAACAGAACACCACTAAAGTTCAGATCGGGAGGCCATTCCTCCCAACCACGCCCCTCCAGGTCTCACTGTCATTGCCCATGTGAGTGTTGACGTCCCCCAGCAGAACAAGGTATTCCCCAGGAGGGGCACTCTCCCATACCCCCTCCAAGGACTCCAAGAAGGGTGGGTAATCTGAACTGTTGTTCGACCCAGAAGCACAAACAACAGTCAGGACTTGTCCCCCCATCTGTTGGTGTAACCCGCAATTAGTCAAAGACTTTTATTTTTGCGGGCCCACTTCCTGTGTTGCCCAAAACTCAGCTAGCTTATTTAAAGCCCCTCCTCCAGCGTGCAGTTTAAAGATCCCCACCTGTTTCAACTGTGATTGTAGCTTGCCGTTTGGTGTCTTCCTCACAAATTCATCAAAATCTTTGAATCCACTGATTTGATTGCCTGGTGAGTTTATTATCTGACAGCAGTATTGCTTTTACATGTGAGACTTTTGTTCAATTGCTCATTGGAGGGTTGTTTTATTAGAATGATTGGCGCTGCTTACCTGGACCCTCACCTGGATTCTGTCACAGCTGATTGTGGCTCAGAACGCCCCACTCTCATGAGAAGGTAACTTGTTGCTGAATTTCGTGCGTGTTTTGACACGTTTGCTTTGATCCTGAGGCAGTAAAATGTAAAAATAAAATTGATCAGAATGTAGCCACACTTAAGTTTGATATTGCGCAATATATTTAATTTTAAATAAACTTGATTGAGTGATTCTACCTGGACAGTGCTTTGAAATAGTTTTTTTTCCACGTCAATTGGTGCCATGACCCGGATCCCTCGACTGGACATCCGAGGACGTCGATGAACAGCGTTTTGGTACCGACCTGGACTAAACTCCAGCCTCAAACCTCACTTACGATTTGAGAGAGAAGAGGGCTGTTGGTCGGCTCCATGGCTCCAGCGCTGGGATCAACGGGATCCCACTGTTGTCAGGTGGGATACTCACTCAGGCTACCAAATTAATTTTACAAATTACAAAATAGTAAAGATTCGATAAACCTGGGAAATGGAGATTGACGGTATTAAAATTCAGGCTAAAGTCCCAGACACAAGAGAAACAAATAATAAAAAATGTAAAAAATAAGGGGGAGGTGTAAGGCCCCCGAGAACCTGTTTTCAGGCCAAGGGAATAAAGGGAACCACGATTTTCTAGGTTAAAAGAAAACCTAGAAAATACCTGCCTTATTTACCTTACCGGTAAATAAGGCAGGTATTTTCTTGAGTTTTTGTTTCCTAACTCGAGGGAACTCAACCTTTAGAGAATCCTAAAAACCTTTTATTGGAAATAAAGGCCCCTCTTACAAGAGTAAGAGGCAGAGCGACCACAAAGCCGACTTGTTGGATTCTGCGAAGACGTTTGCAGTCTAAAGAGGATATCCCACCCAATTCAAGCAGAATGGGTCTACGTGGTTCCAGCAAGTAATCTCCTCCTCAAGGTGAATTATTTGACTATATGATAATGAAATATTGAGAAAAAAAGGAGTGTGCTTGATGTGAATGAATGTGGAATGGCTTTGGATAGTCGATGTTTTTCCCTGCAAAGTGAATTAGAAGCAGAGGAAAACGAGTACAGAATAAAAAGGCAGAACATAAATCTTTGGTGGATAAATTACAGGCCTAAATATCTTTAAACATTTTCTTTTGTGTGTATTTGAATAAATACATGATTTCATATCTTAAAAGGATCAATCAATTAATAAATTTTATTTATAAGGGACCTTTCTTACTAAAAGCAGCTCAAAGAATTGTAACAATTAGTCCTCAGGTTTCTCTGACAAACCGCGCCACAAACGAGGGTTATAATACTGGATGGATAATGAATGACAAACTATATGATCACGCAAAAGGTTAACATAAGAATCATATGGATAGAAAAACAAGGAAAACAACAAAACAAGCCTAATCGATTTCTGTTTGCTTCTTTTTCCCTCTGTCTGAGCCTCACTGCAGTGCATCTGACCTCTGACCTCAACTCCTCAAACATGTCCTCCCATAAACCAGATGATGTCTCTCCTACAAAACCAGTTGATGAAAGTGATCGAGAAAATCCAGAGAATCAAGAAAACTAAGAAGATCTCCATCACCTCCAGGCACTGGAGTGTCTACTGATCCTAATTTTTTTCACCAGAGAACTGATGAAACATTTCCATTCAGGGGACAACTGTCCGGTCTCCTGTTGGACATTGGACTGAAACTGTGTGCCAATGAGCTTTTAAAACCTCCGCTGGTCTGCTATCCAGTGTCTGCGTGGAGAAGGAAAAGATAAACCTGCTTCAGAGTTGTGAGAGAAGAAGACTGAACTGTTTGACGATTGGTTCATCTGTGGACAACATGGACATTGACTGAGGGACGGTCTGGACAATCCAAAGATCCAACACCAGAACCAGTTGGACTGACAGGGAGCTGGAGGAGAGAGATGGGGGAGGATGAATAAGAGGGGAGCGAAAAGAGATGTTTAAGATAAATAACACACACACAGCTGTGACACACACACTGCCACTGCAACAAAGACCGCTTGCTACTAACCCTGTTCCCATTTAGAAATTCTTTAGCGAGAAAAGAAGGACTTCAATAGAGTTTTGTGCCCCTGTTATCCTGAACAGAAGGACCAACACTAAAGATCCTCTAGGGGTTCATGAGCCATAGATTGAGAAACTGTGAAGGGAAACTGCAATCACCATAGTTCTGTAACAAAATGATGCCATTGAAATATAACGAGTAAAACGATAGAGAACATTCTAAGCAAAACTATGGTTTTGAAAAAAAACATTTTTTTTTTTTCAAAAAATGCTGAACCGTTGTAGACACAGACAGTAAATACAATTACAAAGTGGTCCTATATAAAATACCAGTGTCCCTTGACTCTAAACATTTTTAAAGATTTTTCCTTTCTTTTCCTTCCTTTCTGAAAATCTATACTAAAATAATATAAACTAAACAAAACATTTTTTGTTTAGTTTGCAGATCATTGATACTGCAGTGTTTGTAATATTTTGGTATGCCATATAAGTTAGTTGCATTTAAATTGAACCAAGAAAATTTCTATAAAATACAGCTGTGATCAATTTTAACTTAGAGAAGTAGAAAGACTTTTTTGTTGTCCAGGAACTATTATTTAAAAAACTTTTTTTTTTTAAATTAATGAAGTGCTTCATTAGAAACTTGATCAATTGGTTGCTGCAATTCTAAATTATATTGAGATCTCTTTTATATGTGTACACATAGCTTAAAACTTAAAACAGGATCCTGTACATTGGAGTTGGATTCAAACATTAATATATGTTGTTAAAAGAAAATTTAAACTATTTGAAGCTTCAGTAAATTTGGTAATTTATTGAAATTACCAAATTTACTGAAGCTTCAAATATATTGTATATTGTCTTAAATTGTTAAGACAATATACACAAAATGAGGACTGACTGTAAATGTTTGACTGGTGGAATTTTGACAGACTGCAAATTCTGATAGCAACATTTGTTTGTGTCTGTTTCATGTTGGGGTGAATGTTTGTTTGTATGTTTTGTTACTAAAACATTGTTTACCAGACTACAAAAAAAAAAAATAGTAACTGATTGAGAAATTTAAGTTCTTAAAGAAATATTGCATGAGATGAATTAAGATCTTAGTTTATTTTCGAGGTGGTAATTTGAATAAGGATTTGAAGGAGTCTCCTGTTTTTCTGTGTGAGAAGCAATGGTTCCGTGCCGCTTCTGAGAAACTGTCAACATCTGCTTTGTTTTGTGGGTTTGGCTGTCTCTCTCTCAGCTGAGCAGAAGCAACTTTTGTGTTCCTGACTCTCACATTCCTTTGGCAAAATCTCAAAACTTAACTTGAAGTGATGTTGGGACATTTATTCATCCAATGTAAAAAAAAAATGAAACTGATTGGATCATTTTACTTGCTGACTCAAATGTAATGTTTTCTGAACGAATATCAGCATTCAAATTTTTTTTTATCATTATGCAGTGCACTGTAAAAAAAAAAAAAAAAAAGAAAAAACCTGTGGAACTGATTCTTACCACAGACCTAAATTTTGAAGCATGCTGGGTTTTTTTTTTTTTTTTTTTTTTTTATCTCAAACAGATCTGTCTCCACTACCAATAGTGCTATCTAAAGTTTCTGATGATTTTTGGGCTAAAAAACAAATAGTCTCTGTGACTAAATTACTTTTTAAACTATTTAATGATGGACTTCATTGAACTGTTCCCTGCTAAGGGAAAGAAATTTTTGCTTGTTATCGTTGGCATGTTTAGCAAATGGGTGGAAGCTCTCTGGGAAATATCCTTCCTTCCACTTCTGTCTGTGATGATGCAATGTTGTCTTATTGTCAAAATCTGTCGAATTCGCTTTCTCAAGTTTTCAGACAGTGAAACTCGCATTGCCACGTCCTCCCGAGACGCCACTCCATACCATCAAACCAGGTGATTGGATCATGGTGAAAGACTTCTGGAGGACACGTTGGAACTCCACAAGTTGAAGGGGAGAGGACCATTTCATCACACCTACGGCGAAGGTCACAGAGAGGGTGACGTGGATTCACACCAACCACTATAAGAGGGTCAAGACAACACCTATCCTGGGGACCAACAGTCGACAGAACATCAGACCAAGGAGGACGACGTGCAACTTTCTGGATGAGGACGACTTACTTTACTGCTGCTGGTGTTAAGTGCTAGTAACCTCTGACACCGCAGACAGCCACATTTAATTTTCTGGATCTCTGTAATACCTTCATTATAATTGGTGTTAAGTGCTAGTAACCTCTAACACCCAACATTCAGGAAGAGGAAAGAGAATACGGAAGAGACAAACATAACAACGAACATTACTTTTGTACTTCGAAAGACTCCCCAACCGAAGAACTATTGCTGGTCCACTGGCGAGTGGTCGAAGTGGGGAGTGAAGATTAAAATAAATACTAAAGGGTTCCTGAGAGAGAAAAAAAGGGAAAAGACAAGAGAATTCATCATAGCAGCGACCACGCCTTCATCTTGTTACAATTTGTATTGACTATTTTTACTCTGATTACTTGGATTTTTTGTCCTCCAGTGATGTTGAAGATAATGTGTAATGGTTTTTTGTCTTTAAGAAGTGTTAATCATTGATGTTTTCAGGCTAGTATCCTAGCTTAGCGTTCCTATACTTTTCTTTTTACCTGTTTTTTTTATTGTTTTTTTTCCTCCTTAGTTAGCTTTTGTATTACTTTGTTTCTTGGGTTTTTTATGTCTTCGATCATTGGTATGATACCTCCACACTTTTCCTGGACAAACATACAGAGGACCGCCTCCCTGGCAACGAGGGGTTGCAAGATAAGATTTCCTACCAAAGACAGTGATATTATTATGGGGTAGACTAGGTGACTGCCGGTAGGTTTTTTGTATCTTGCGTATATGTTCCTTTTGTTACGTCTTCCAGATTAGTGTTGTGTTATGTCTTTTGACTGTGGAGAGAAATGTTGTTTAATATTAAATATCATATTTATTTATAATCAAAAGGGGGGAAAATGTGGTGGAAAGATTACAATTGGGTCACATCTGCTAGTCATGTTATATGAAATGCTTGTGAACTCTCACTGAAAGAACTATTTGGGTAACATGCACAAACCTGTACCAAGGTTGGAAGTTTGTTTTCCACAGCTGCCATCCCTTATCCTTGCATAAAACTTTGCATCCAAACTGACTTGATTATTTTAAGAGAGTTGTGCACAATTCATCAATAAACCTGATTGGGTGATTTTACCTGAACAGTGCTTTGAAATGTTTGTTTTTTTTCCACGACAGTCCACTAGGACAGATCTCTTTTCAACTGTCTTCTTTTCAGCAGATGAATTGACAAGATGATGGTAATAACCATGAGAGCCAGGGACATAAAAAGGTTCAATAATCTGATAAAGAAAGCTGGTTCTGCTCTGTGGAACCTCTGAAGATTATTATGCAAAGAAGGGTTCTTCATAGAATCAAGAAAATTATGGACAATCCTGGTCATCCTCTTCATGAAACTATCTTGGGAAAACAGTGTCTAGAAGCTTTTTCAGATTTGCTCTAATACAGACTGCTACAAGAGATCTTTCCTGCCATCAGCGGTATCTACAATAACTCTGAAGAAAATTAATTAACATTTAATTTCCCTTTGGGATTAATAAAGCATTTTTGAATTAGAATTTTTATTCATAGATTCCTGTAGTCAGTGTCACTGATCTAACAATGCCTTTGCAATAATTTAAGGCATTAAAAACAAGTTTCAATGAGTAACCCATTTTAAAAGAAAATCACTCATGAACATTGAGTCAGTGTCTCTCAATACAAGTTATGAATTATTTAAATTATAACATATTTTATTTTAAACCGTTTTTTAGACTTATGTTCTGGAAGACTGAGAACAACTAGGTAGAAATAAATATCTGGGAATAGATATTTATTTCTATTCCCAGTTAACTCTGTGGTCAAACTTAAGGCTCAAAGCACCAGGGTTTTTCTAGCAAAATATTCAGATTTTTATTTCGTGGTTTTAAGGCTGTACTTTAACGATGGTAAGAGATAAAGGCATGCTATTTTCTTTTCAATCTACTGTCAGCTGCTATGCTCTCTCTCTCCTCTGGTGTCGATGTGTTTTGAGACAGAGAATCGGGAAAAATCAAGCTCTTCCGATCACGCGCATCAGTATATAGTGCAGACGCTGATAGTGTGTGTGTGTGTGTGTGTGTGATGCTTCGTTAGAACCCTCTCCTCCCTCCCTTCGTCTCTGCCTCTCCTTGATTGCAGCAGGAAAATGAAGCAACTCAGAAACATTTGCTGTTCATTCGTGATTCGAGCAGCAGGTTTAGGGCGCTGCACGAGAGGCGAACCTCTGAGCTCCGACGCCATTGGGTGGAGGGAAGCTGGGATGCGCTTTCTGAGCAGATTGTCGCCTGGCTGTGTGGACGCCCTTTGAAAATGGTGTATAATAATAATCCCGGCGCAGCAGGCAGCTTGTGCTCCATGGCGATGAGTGACGGAAGGGAAAATTGGGCTTTTTCTTCTTACACCGGACGCTTCTGAGATGAGGGATAAAAAGAGGAGGAAGAAGAAATCGCCGTTTGATTTTTAGGATTACAGCACATCGAGATGGATTCTATTTAGGAGTAGGTTTCTGTTATTATTTTTGTTAACATTATTTATAATTTTCATTCAAACCCTTTTGGGTGGGGGCGAGCAGGAGCGATGATTTGATGCGGGAGATACGCCACATTCATGGCGAACACAACAGAGTTCGAGGAGAGCAGCGCGTCCTTCCACAGCTATGCATCCACGGCCTCTGCGGTCAAGCTGGCCTCTCTGGGGCTCATCATGGGCGCGAGTCTGCTGGGCAACGCGTCGCTGTCGCTGCTGCTGCTGAAGGACAGTTCGCTGCACAAGGCTCCCTACTACTTCTTGCTGGACCTGTGCCTGGCCGACGTGCTGCGCTCGGCCGTCTGCTTCCCCTTCGTGATGGCGTCTATCGGAGCCGGTTCCGACTGGCCATATGGCGCGCTTAGCTGCAAAATTGTCGCCTTCCTGTCGGTGCTCTTCTGCTTCCACGTCGCCTTCCTGCTCTTCTGCGTCAGCGTCACCCGCTATATGGCGATCGCCCATCACCGCTTCTACTCCAAGCGCATGAACCTGTGCACGTGCGTGGCTGTCATCTGCATGGTGTGGACCCTCTCCGTGGCCATGGCCTTCCCGCCAGTGTTCGACGTGGGCACCTACAAGTTCGTGCCCGAGGAGGAGCAGTGCACGTTCGAGCACCGCTACGTCAAGTCGAACGACACGCTGGGCTTCATGCTGATGCTCGTGATCATCGTGGGCACCACACACGTGGTTTACGTGAAGATGCTGTGCTTCGTTTACGACCACCGCAAGATGAAGCCAGCCCAACTGGTGCCGGCCATCAGCCAGAATTGGACCTTCCATGGGCCCGGAGCCACCGGGCAAGCCGCCGCCAATTGGATCGCAGGCTTCGGGCGCGGGCCGACGCCGCCCACGCTGGTGGGCATCCGGCAGACGTCGCACCCTGGCAATAGGAGGCTGCTGGTGCTGGACGAGTTTAAGACGGAGAAGCGTATCGGGAAGATGTACTTCCTGATCACGCTGGCCTTCCTCGTTCTGTGGGCGCCTTACATTAGCGCATGTTACCTGAGGATATTCGTGCGCGGGGCTCCCATCCCGGAGCTCCACCTGACAGCCGCGGTGTGGATGAGTTTCGCCCAGGCAGGGGCCAACCCCATTATCAGCTTCATGTTCAATAAGGAGCTCCGGATTAGACTCAGAGCCTGCTTCTCCTGCTGCCTGGGAACACAGACACCCATGGAGCCATACTGCATCATATGAACCCCTTCGGCCCCGCTCCCCAAATATACAGCCAAAGACTGACACTGTAAAAACTGCTGACTCAAAATGAACCGGATGTGTGTAAGTTTGCTCAAACAGGGACTTTGTTTGGGTTATTTGACCAGCTTACACTGATAAAAACAAACTGGTAGGACTTAATGAATAAAAGTGGTCTGTATAAATTTTATTTGGGAATATTTTAATCTAAAGCCTATAAGTTTTATACGTAAAATGCAAATAAATTGAATTCTAAAAGTTTTGAACACGTTTACAAATTCACTCAGATAAATAAGGTTCATGTTGCTAAGCTGTCTTTTTACTCCCAAGTTAAAAAGAAACAGTTTGTACTTATGACACCATGTTATTAATATGAAATAGCTACATAACAGGAGTGTGACAACTTTATGGGAAAACCACAATTTTTTGTTAATGTTTACAAAATTCACTTGAAAGAATCTGATCAGTGTACAAAAAAGTCCAATCCAGGTTTGATAACTCCAGTTATTTGTGTCTTTTGTCAACATAGTGGATTCTAACAGTGAAAAAGTTTGAAAATGTTTTCTTTTGTTTTTTCACCGATATTAATTTTTTACAAATGTCCAACTGGTCAGGTTCAGATTTCACCACTCTACATATTTTGGGGCTTTTTCTCACCTATATTTTCTTAAGTTTTGTCCAAATCAGTTGAGATTCTTCGTTTGTAACTTTCTCCTTTTGTTCAGTTTCTCCGTTTCTCAGTTGTTGGTCAGTTTCAACTGACCAACAATTGATTATTGGTCAGTTGTGTTTGTGGCAGGAGTATAAAATGTAAATACAGGAAGCATATTCTGTGTGCTGAGCTTATAGAAAATACAGATAAGTTAATCATATCAGTTGTGTGTTTCTGGGTATTTCAGGGGCAGTGGGGCCAAGGCCCTGACTTTTGGGGGCAGCCCAAAGATTTTTCTTTACTTTTTCTTTTTAAAAAAAAATACATCCAAACATTTCCAAACATTCCACTTGTTGTAAAACTCACAAGCTGCTACCAGGGGAGTTGTACTAATGTTTTTTTGGAGTTTTATGAATATAAACAATATTCAAGAATTTGAAAAGGGGATTCAGTAGATTTCGTTGGAAACAGCATAGGATTTGCAGGGGATGCATCAATTCAAACCTGCTCATTTGTAGGACTATGTATTAATGTTCTGTAATTTGCATTAGTGAAACAATTTTCCTGTTATGAATAGAGCACAACACTGGCTCCAGCCCATGGCCCACATCCTTGTAAATCTAGCCCTGTCTACAAAATAATTTTGAGAAGACATCTTGAAAATTGCATAGAGTTCTATGCTTTACGAAAAAAAAAAAAAATGTTTGGCCAATTTTTATTACTCTTACACTTCACACACAGTGTGCAGCTTGAACCTGGCTATTGGAAGCAGTTTGACTCAAATTTGCAGTGTACACCTGGTATTCATGTTGAATTGAGATTGGATGACATTCAGACCATAAATTAACCGTTCTGGAGTTCATTTGAAACAGTACTGAGAAAACAGTACTGTCCTCCAAAACAGTCCTGGTAACGGCTGTTTCATTGTCAACAATGTGTTCACATCTACTCAGACAAACTCTACATACCATAGTTTATCTTAAATGAAGTTCATCTTAACTGGTATGAAAACACCCTTAAATTTAGAACCACAAGCACACAAATTAAGTTCAGGTTCATTAAAAACTTTTTACTTTTATCACTAACAGACAGCTCTGAAGGAGATGCTAATTTTTACATGATAAATTATTATTTGCCAGACTCGGTATTCTCAGTTTTTCAAATCAATTTTATTTTGTTATTTTGTTGTTATTTATTTTGTCGCTATAACAAAATCTGATTGTTTAAGCACTGTGGCTTGAAATTTGTTTACATACAAAATATAAGTGGTAAGAGATATAATTTGAATGATAGTCACAAGATGTAGATAATAATTATAAAATGAAGCAAATTGACCCACAGTCTATGGATAACAAAATTAATAAACAAAACCAAGAATATGACACAAACTGACCAAATGAAATAACAGAATTAAAAAATGACATTAAAAATATTGCTTCTCTATACTGACTCAGTTCTCAGTCAAAGTATGAATCTTGACTTAGCTAAAACTTGCTTGCAGCAACTACTTAGCAGCTAAAAGGTTAAGGTTAGCATAAGGGAAGAAACTAGATCTCTAGTGCAAAGTAAAGTCAATAAAACACCAACCAACTGAGATTAATATCATTAAACCATGTAACTTTACTGTCTTAACATTTTTTATTTCATACTGGAGAAGAAGCTCGGTGTCATCTCACTGTACACAGTGGTGAAGAATGATGCTGTTTGTTCTGCTCTCTTCACCAACACAAACAGTGGGTTTCGAGGGTGTTTGCCTGATGTTTGGTTAAAAAAAAAAAAAAACTACTCAAGAACCCAGCAGTTCGTGTGTGTGTAGCTTCGCTGTTATAGAACGTGTTCTCAATATGCCCTAAACACAGGACAAGGATGGGCTGTGAAAATGATGGGGAAGGCAAACTCACTTTTAGTTTTGCTACATTTTTATTTTTGGTCAAACTCATATTAATCCTAAAACGTTTATTATACATTTTAGGATTACCCTAAAGTGTAGGGTTAGTAAGATGTACTAACCCTACACTTTAACTTTAAAATTCAGCTTAGCAATGAAGTTAGCAACAAAGGACCTATATGATGCAATATTATGTCGAAGGATACCATGAGTTAATTTGAATTTTCTGCATGTAGACTAAGTGATGTTTCAGCACAAGTGTTCCTTGGCTGGATTTTGATTTGCTCCACAACAACACATGCCACTGTCTTTTGGTTACATTGTGAAATGATTTCCCATTACTTGAAACAAGCCCTGTTAATAAGCCAGAGCCTAAGGCATGAGCCAACTTCTCAAGAGCCTAGGAGATGCTAACAGTTATAATTTACTGTTCTTTTTCTTTTCTGTTCCTTGTGCACTTTGTAGTATTTTTGAAAGTAGAAGAACAAGCAATATTAAGTTTTTCAGCAGTTAATATACAATTCTGCAGAGTTTTTAAGACAGTTTTAGAAAACTAGTTGTAGCAGATAGTTTTAAAAAACTATCTGCTACAACTTCAGGGCAGCTTTGTGGCGCCAACTTTGACAGATTTTATTTTATATTTGAATACCCGACATAAGGTGCTGAGCTCGTTTTTTTTTGTTTTTTTTTGTGAATGAATGCAATGCCAATAACTTCTGTAAATACTATAAATTCCCTTTTCTAACCTTATTTCAAGATGTTGGTTTAAATACGTTGTATATTCCATCATCTAATTTTTGTGTAGAGCAAAGTATTCAAACTCGCTTTGAAAATACTTTGCAAACTCTTTCATCAGTTGCGTCAAGAGACTGGTTGATTTACACTGGTTGCAATTGGACACAAACTCCAGTCCCTCTTTCCATGGACAATTTGGTGCTTTGAAAACAACTTTGCATTTCCTAGCAAATAAATAGAAAAGATACAATTCTTGGACTGTTTCCAACTGTGTTTTAACTCTTTCTGAACAGTTTCTGTATATTGTATGATCTACATTCTTTCATCCCTAAATCATTCATAAATGAAAAATATTAAAAAGAAATATTGAAATAAGGGGTAATTACTAAACTATTTAGCTTTAATTTCTATTGACATGTCAACTTAGATATACCTTGTTTCCAAGAATGTATTGATGAATTTATTATGTTCTATTTTTAAGAATGAGCTTGATTTTGTGTGGAATTAACAGTAAAATTGCCATGACAATTTTAGCTGTAAAATTCTCCATATGCTGGAAACTCCTGAGATACGAGTCTGCAGTACATGGAGAAAGGATAAAGACCCTTTCTTCAGGGCCAAAAAACTTGAGAGGAATTCCAAGGAATCAAGGTCTGTTTATCTTCAAAACTGTTATTGTTGCTACAGCAACTAGGGCTAAAATAGAAGATTAAGAGGAGAAATCTGAGTTACAGAACAAACCTGGGAGGGTGATGGTACTTTCAGTTTACCCTCGCCCTAAGATTGGGAACTTTGGGTGTGGCCCACATTTCTAATTGGTTGAATGTTCACCCCAAGTCAAATGTTTTCAACTGTTCAGTGTTTTGTAAACTCTTAATTGAAAACCAGGAACAATTTCTATCATTTATGAACAATGTTCAGTCCGTTTTCACGTACATTTCACAAACATTTGAAAATGCAGATTTTCCACAGAGTTTGGAAAATCAACAAAAAAACATGAATTTAAAATTTTGACTTTTCAAACATAGAAACTTCCATGGTTTCTATCAATCTAAAAATTTCTGAATCTTTGGGGAGAAATTTAGACTTCCTTTATTTCTCTCTATCATTACAGAGCCCTCTAGGGCAGTGGTCCCCAACCCCCGAGCATGCACCGGCCACACAAGAAATAATTAAATATTTCCATTTTATGTATTATTTGAGTCTGGAGGCGTGTTGAAGAGTTATGGACTGGACGCTTTGCAGCATCTGGTTGGGAAGCACATTCCAACCTGGTGGTTAAAATGGCACCTTTAATTTCAGTCTCCAGTACATACAGAACAGAGAAAAATAAAAAGTTTTCAACGTTGTGTTAATCCATTTATAGTCTAAACAGAGGAGCCGGCAGTTTATCTTGAGGAAATAAATAAAGGTGCAGAAATTAATTAGACTGTAAGATGCGCAATGTGCTGCAAAACACCGCTTAATTCTTCGCCGCTGCAAAGAATTAAACTTAACTCGCCTTGTTGTTTTCACAAAAAGATGCCAGTTGAGACATCGCCACACTCATGAAAGGAGACCTCCTCTAAATGCAAACTGGGTTCAGCTGCTTTAAAGGCCAGAGTATCCTGGTTGGTCAGTTGGTCTGTGGCCATGACGAAGTAGTCCACACCTAAATGCGCAGCAGCAACCCTTGCTCTGGACAGACTGTAAGCCACCAGATCATGTTTGCCGGCTACATGTGAATGTCAGTGGTGAACTCAGAAATGGCAGACAAATACCGGTGCTGCCGTGCTGGCCATGGTTCAGAAACTTTTGCCATAGCAAATGTGAGAAGCTTGTGGTCAAAAAAAGCAGTAAAGTCCCTGCCCTCCAATATGAAGCGGAAATGGCGTGTTCCCAGAAAAAGGGCAAGCAGTTCCCTATCAAAGGTGACATTTTTTTTTCCGGCATCCCAGAGTTTCCTGCTAAAAAAAAGCTCCCATACTGCCCCAACTGCATAATCAGAGGCATCAGTTATTAGAGCGAAGGAGCCACTGGAGATGGATGGGCCAAAAACATTCGAGGCCTTCTTGGCATCCTCGAATGTCTGCACCCTCTCTGGAGTTCACTCTATCTGTTAGTCCCTTTTTTTGCCTTGAAGGGCTTCATACATGGGGTGCATTAGGTGAGCTGCCCATGGGACTCACAGCTTGAATTTACCCCTGGGCTTCATTTCAAAAGCGTTATGTTTTATAAACAATTATAATAAGACATTTTAAAAGAACAGAAGAAATCCTATGTTTTTTCAATAACAATATTTGTTGTTAAGCTGTTGCTAAGAGATGAGTGTGTTTTCTGGTAACAAAGCGAAACTAGTAAACATCTGCTTTTAACTTTTATAAAATTTGCCTACTGTAAATTTCTTGTGTCTAAGTAGATAAGTAGTATTTCAATCTGTAGAGACTCACACAGAGATATACAGCAGTTAGACAGTTTTATAGACCCCGAAGTTTTGGCACTCGGACACCAGCAGAAGACATGCGTGCTGAGAATCTTTACGAGCTTAGACGATCAACTCAGGGCGAAGTTCCACCACCAGTGTCCATCAGGGACACTGATGGACACCACCAGTAAGTAACTCAAAAGTTACTTCAAAGAAAAACAAAACAAAGCAATACTCCAAAGAAAACCCTCTAATTGGTAGAACCCAGCAAGGTAATTAATGACATCATCCAGCCATCAAAGCAGGAAATACTGGGCCGGCCCCTCCAATACGCCTGCCCTGCTGCAGATCTTACAAGGGACAAAGAATGGTGAGTAAAAAGGAAAATAAATACTATGAATATATTTGGAAACAAAATAACCAAATTCAACCAATAGTCATATAAACGTATAAATCGATGGAAACTGAAACATAAGGCTAACACAAAGAAACCCAGGATAGTAAGTGAAGCAAAGTTGCAAACTAATGTTTAAATTTAAGCATTATGACCAGCTACAGAAAGTAAATTAATCAGAAATAAGAATAAGGGACAAGTGGTGAACACAAACTGAACCACTTTGTCACACTCCAAAAACAGTTAAAAAACATTTAAAAATAAAAAAGTTATTTTGGTAACCATCTGTGCTAAATATTAGAAATAATGACTGTTCAAATAAAAGTGGATTATTTTGAGTTTTTTTATGAGTATGCCCCTAAAATCTTCTAAGACATTCAAAAGGTTGGGTTTGTGAGAATCCACCACATGGATTATAACAAAATTATGGATTATAATTATAACAAAATTATAATCCATGTGGGGATATTTAATGCCCATATGGGTACTGGGTATAAACTGTTCTTCAGTTTGTTTGTCTTTGCTTTAATGCTCTGTACCCAGAGCAGCAGTTGGAACAAATTATGACCAGTGTGACCGGTGTGAGGAGTCTTTTAAAATGTTCTTGGCTTTCCTGAGGCAGCGGGACTTGTGGAGATCTTTGAGAGAAGTCAGAGAGCAGCCCATGGTCTTCTGAGTAGATTTTACGATTCTCTGGAAAGTCTATGCTGCTATGCAGCTGGGGAGCCACACACAAAGACAATAGCAGATGATGATTTCAATAGAGCAGTAGTAGAGAAGCAGTAGTTCTGCTTGTTTGAAACTGGAACCAAGTCAAAATCTTGTGTTTCTTGAGTTCTGAGGGTGAGTGTGAAAAAAAGCTGTATCTCAGCGAAAGAAGTGAAAAATGGACAATTGGGAAAAAACAAAGCATACTGCTGATCCTGTGAATTGTTCCACAGCAAATCAAAAAACACAAAGCGTAGATTCCTCTTACATTCTGTAACTAATGTTACTGCTGAAATTTTGTGGCATAAATATTCCCATGTAACCTGAATCATTTGAGATGGGTTACACACTGGGCACATATATTGTTATTTTGAGGTTAATTTTGTTAATGACCAACAACCTTTCCACTTGATTTATGCTCTACCCTGAATTTGGTCTGTCATATGAAATGTCATTAATGTGTTTTACAGTTTGTGGTCCTAAGCAGAGGTGAGTAGAGTATCCAAAAGTTCTACTCAAGTAAGAGTAGCACTACTTGAACATATTTTACTCAAGTAAAATTAAAAAGTAGCCATACAAGAAGTTACGCAAGTAAGAGTAAAAATGTATTTGGTAAAAAGGTCTTCTGGTTAATTTTTAATTTTTAATATTTAAAAATTACATCATCAGATGAATCAAAATATAAAGCTAAACTTATTTTCCATCCATCCATCCATCCATCCATCCATCCATCCATCCATCCATCCATCCATCCATCCATCCATCCATCCATCTTCTTCCACTTATCCAGGGTCAGGTCATAGGAGTAGCAGCCTAAGTAAAGAGAACCAGATTTTCCTCTCCCCAGAGGGAGATTGACAGACTGGCGACCTGTCCAGGGTGACCCCGCCTCTCGCCCAGAACTCAGCTGGAGATAGACACCAGCAACTCTCGACCCCATTAGGGACAAGGATGAACAGAAAATGGATGGATGGATGGATGGATGGCCTCCACTTGATTGTTGCAGGTAACTTACTTCTGGAGAGACGTACAGAGCTCCATTAACTGTTTCATTTTAGCGAATGTAAAGGCAGTTTATTATTATTTGGCTACTTTATGGTGCTTGTCTAACTCTATCTTTTTTGTGTGTAGGTTGGCCTGCTACTGTTTCAGTTTTAGTTTTGTTTCAATTTCAGTGTTGTATTTAGAATTTTTTTTCTGGATAGTTATTATTGATCAAAGCATTTTCTTTCTTTCTTTCTTTTTTTGTTTGTTTTTTATCTAGGGAAGGGGAGTTTTTATTGTCCAGCCCTCTGGCTTGTTTGTAAAATAAAAGGACCTATGCTGTTCCTGGGTCCCAAGCTGTTTTATCTAGATTTAGGAGACTAGTGGAAGGGGAGTTTTTCCTTTTCTTTCCTTTATCCACCAGGAATTTTTGTGTGAGTGTGTTTTTGTTTGGGAACACTCAGATGCATTTAGTTATATTTGTGTTTCTTTATTATTATTCCTCCCCCAAGCAGTCAAACTTTATTTAATTGGATTTTAACTATGGTTTTCAGCTGTAAGGTTTCCAGGGCCAGCATAGGCTCCTGGTTTTAGTGTGGTCAATGTTGTACAATAAAATAAAATGACTATTTATGCCCATAGGCTTTTGTGAGCTCAATAAACTGTGTTTAATTTGCAACAGTGCCTCTGGTAATTTTTACAAACGTATCTGTGTGATCTGGTAAAAAGAGAATTTAAGGTTCTCCACACAAAGCTGTGCCTACGGTCACAGTAGAAACATAGATCGACCGGTAAATCGAGAGCTTCGCTTTTGACTCTTCACCACAAAGGACCGGTACAGCACCCGCTTCAATGTGTGCCAATCCGACTGTCGTTTTCCCATCCCATTTTTTCCTAATTCGTGAGCCCCAAATATTTAAACTCTTCCACTTAGGGCAGGACATCCCCCCCAACCTGGAGAAGGCACTCTACCGTTTTCTGGCTCAAGTCCATGGCCTTGAATATAAAGGCACTGATTCTCATCCTGGCCGCTTCACACTCGGATGTTAAGGCTTTAGGTTGGTAGTCATTCACGCCTGTCGCTGTGGAGCACTTGGGGAAAGGGACAAGAGATGCAGTCTTTAAGCAGCTGGGGACAGATACCAGTGATAGTTAAGATTTGAAGATGTCCCAACACCTCGGGACAGCTGATGTCCACAGTCCCTAGGATGTGGTGGGGGCCTGTGGCCATATGGGGATTGATTCTTTGAAGGGTCTCCTTCACATTTGCTGTGGTGACATAGAGGGAAATGTAATCAGTATAAATCTGGTACTTAAGGGGTGTTAGTGTAATTAAAACGGCCATAGAACTTATTTAGTGCATCTGGCAAAGAGGGGTTCCTCGGGCCTTAAATTTTCTGGGCATATTTGGCTTTGACTCTCACAATTCCTGGAGTCAAGTTCTTTCCTGACCTCCTAGAATGCTGATGCCTCGCCTGTCCTGAATGCAGCATCCCTAGCTTTCAGCAGAGATCTCACTTCAGCCTTCGGTCAGGGTTCGGATAACAGGTTATTGTCTTGGTGTTGGTGACATCATCAACACACTACAGATTAAGCCCAGAACAGAGGAGGACTGAAGATCTGCTAATTTGTGATCTGATAACAGTTCTGGGGCACACAGGCTTCATCCCTGGACTATACAGTGACTGTCTTCTTCGTTGGCCTAATCTGTCTCATCACCAGAGTTGAGTTGAAGACATGGTTTGATTACAATAAGTTATCATTAAATGAAGGAAAAACTAAATTCATGGTATTCTCTGGAAATAATAATGTAAAGTTATGCATCAATGGAGTTGAAATTGATAGAGTTTATGAGACAGTTTTTTAGGGATTATTATAGACAATAAATTCAGTTGGAAGCCTCATATTGAATATATTAGAAATAAAGTTGCAAAAACTACTGGAATATTGTTTAAAATAAAAGATTTAATAAACGGTAAAGTCTGATTTTTATTGTTAATGTGTTTCATCCTATTGAGCAGTGAAAGTAAGTCTGTCCCTCTGTTGGACTAAAACGTTAGTTAACATGGTTTAGATTAATAGTCCCTGTCTAGGAGATTAAAAATAATCTCGTGGAAAAAAACCCCCACACAAGATTAGGTATATTTAGAGTTTATTCTTTTTTTCTTTTTTTTAACAGAAGCTGTCGATTAAACTAAAAGTTGCAGTTTTGACAAGATTATGTGAGTCGTTTTACCGAGAATCGATCAGAAGCAACGTGAATTTCGCCGTGTTCGAAATTCTGTTCCCCGTGTTGGGAGCACGCCAGTGAGGCGGATCCGACCATTACTGGTCGGTAATGTCATTCAGTAAAACGACTCACATAATAATGTCAAGACTAACTTTCAGTTTAATTGATAGTTGCTGTTAAAAAAATAATAACAAAACTCTAAATAAATAAATCTGGTTTTGTATGAGGTTCTTATGCAGCTTGGTCTTGTTTGCACAAGACCCCATCTAACGGCTGCCTGTGATCGCTTTATAAGCGGAAACCCTCAGGTAAAGTGTGTCATATCCAATTAAGATAACTGAGAAGCAGAGGCCAAACTAGCAGAGAACCAGGAGCGACCTGTTCCCACTGGGTATCACCACCGATCACATTAGCTCATCGATCTTCTTCTACCACCTGATTGCTCAATCACTACATTTCTGGGAGGTGAGATTATGGCTTCTCTGGTCTGAGAGTAATCCATGCTGCAGTACTGATTAAGTCAGAGATGAAAAAGGATTTACAAGAAAACTTGTTTCACCGCAAGATGGCATAGTTGGACCATAAAATGCTTCACCACTGTCTCTGTGTTTTTCTTCTGCTTGGCATTCGTCTTTACCTTTACTTTATTGCTGGCAGTAAAGTTTTTATGAATCCTCATCAATCTCTGAAGACTGATGGTGAGATTTGGCAACTTATTTTTTGGCATCTTTTTGTAAGCTTTTCTTGTTGAAGCCAAAATGTTTCTTTCAGTTTCAAGAAAATGCATGAATTGAAAAGTGTGAAAAAACAAGGTCCCTTTCAAAAAAGGGAGGAGTTATGATTCTTTTCTATCCACAACCATTGATGTATTTCATAGGATTGTATGTTAGAATCCAAAACAAAGTAGTCCATAACTGTAAAGTGGAAGGAAAATAATACCAGCTTTGAAATTGTTTTCAAATAAAACTCAAAAGTTATTTCGCCATTGTATCCAACCATTTACACTTTGAAGAAAATCTAATACAACTGGTTGCTTTGTTGCTAGAAAATATAGAGAACAAACTAAATTACTCCACAAGTGGACCTGTTCTGCACTGTAGGTTAACCTTCCTAATCTTTGAACATCTCACAAATCACCATTCAATCTAACATCTGAATATCAAATAAATCTGGCATAACCTGACATTTTACTTAGACTTGACACCTATGGGGGAGCTGCAAGGATCCACGACTCCAGTGGAATTTGTCAAAAGGACGATTATCTCCAAAAATGTGGTGACGGAAGGTTGGGAAGCCCTGTTTGCCAAAAACTACAAAGAGACATAGCAAACATGTGGAGTAAGGTGCTCTGATTGGACAAGGCTAAAGTTAGACTTTTTTGACTTACTATACAAAGTGGAAAAGTTAACACTTCACAACACCCTGAACACATCATTCCACAATACCATGAGAGAGGCTTACCATCCCTCAAGGATGCCAACACTAGACACTTCTTTCTTTAACAGAGAACAGGATAATTGGTCGATGAATGGTGCTAAATTTAGGGGACCCAAGGAAAATCCTATTTGATACTGCAAAAGGTTTAAGACTTTGGTGGAAGTTGATTTTCATCGGATAATCACCTTAAATATACAACCTGAGCAACCTGATGACAGCATATTTACTGTACGCTTTATTGGCATAGTCCAGACCTAAGTCAAATTGAGAATCTGTTACCACAGATTGATTGGAAATTGATGTATTCTCCGTGCAATCTGTCTAAGCTGTTATATTAAGAGGAACACAGAATCTCAATGGAAATGGAAATGTGGTAGAGATTTGAACCACAATACTTGCAGCTGTAACTGAAATGATAGGTGGACAGGTGGATATTATTGATTCAGAAAGGGTTGAATAAAAATGCACACCACTCTTTTCAGATATTTCTGTTAAAGAAAATACAGAGAAATTGTGTCAAATGTTTAATTTATTTCAAAATAATGCAATGATTTGTAGTCGCCTGTCATAAAATCTACATAAAAGACTTTGAAGTTTGTTGTTGTAATTGTTAAAAAAAAATGTTAATTTGTTTAAAAAAATTGTTCAGTAGTTTTGCAAAGTATTGTATATCTTCTGCAGTTTATTCAAAAATAGCAATAATACCCAATAATTGTGGTGGTTTCTTATGGCACTTTAATTGTCTCAGTTCTCTGCATTCATGTTTGATGTTGGTAACTGTTGGCAGGCTGTGATTAACACTAAACTAAAGTAAATGTGTTTGTGGCTACCCTACTACATGGTTGAGAATGAGCCAGGATTATTACTGGTTGGCTGATAAACAGAGACAAGGTGGGGTTGACGGAGCCTTCACTGAACTGCCTGCCTCCTCTTTGGCAGCTCGATGGGTAGGAGTGCAAAAACAAAGATGCTCTCGAGGACATTGTCTCATCTGCCAGGTTTTCTGTCTGCAAATTGTTTTATCTCTTTTACATGGCCAAAAAAAAAAAAAAAACTAGACATAAAGGAAGCTGCAAACGGGTGGATGAAAAACCATTTGCTGAGTCTAAATAAGAACCTAAAACACTCTAACTGAGCACTTACTGTTAAAAATAGACAAACATTTTATGGGCTACCTTTATTTATATTCATTGCAATGAATTACTTCCAGTTCCCAACCAGACAACACTCCATTCAAACAACTTTACAAAGACCCCTTCCTAGAAGAGGTAATGCTCAAATCCCAGGGTTAGGAACAATTCAAATTGGGACCAAAGTTTGGAAGAATGTGCTCAACATTAATAATGCTTGACTCCACAGAATATACCAAAACTGGAAAAATTTGTTCAGCATCTGCACCAAATTGCATATATTAAATTAAATGGCTACTAACGATAATGTTGTTCAAAACTTTATTAGAACTGATGAAAGTATTATTCAAAGCTCTTGACTCACCCTTAACACACTTTCTGTCTTGTTTGTTCCATTGAACCCTCAAAATGCCTATTTGCATTTTCTGGATTTTGTGAAAAACAAGGGAATTTTTATTAGGTTTTGGTGGAGAATGGAACAATTATTTAATGTATTTAAAAATATAAAGAGTTTAAAATTACATTGAATGGAATAACATTATCAATATACATGTGGTGGGAATATCCAAGAAACAAGGGATATTTTCCCAAGATTTTAACATTTCACCCTTTGATGGAGACACCCAAGCAAAGGCTTGGCATTGTGTATATGCAGGTAAATTCTTCAAAGAATATTCAGATCTGAACTTTAAAGAAACAAATCAGCAGCTACATTAATCAGGTAAAAAGTTATCATTGCTTTACTATTCCAGGACAAGGGACAATAACGGGTCAATAATGTACACATTTAATCCGGTTCTGACAGATGGTTTGAGAGGAGATTGAAAAAGCGATGGATGGCTGCATTTTAATCGACCATCTAATTGCGCAAATTGACATTTCAAAAATAAATTTGCTTAATGGAAACATGCTAATGTTGAAAAAAATCTTGATTTTTGATAGAATTTTTTTTTTTTGTCAAAATTAATTAATTTTGCAAAACTCCAATGGAAACACTTTTTTTGCATAACATCAATCACTAGATCAACAAGACAGCAGAAAGTAGTAAGAGGATCATGACGCTTAATGCCTTGTAATGACTCATGTACAAATTTATTCATGTATGATTTAAATTATTTAATGGAAAACAGCAGTTGCAAAATTGTGTTGTTTTTTTTTGTTGTTTTTTTTCTTACAGTAGTGTAATATTAAAGTTTTGCACACATTTGGAATGGAAATGTAGTTACCTGTTGTAGTTTATCCATTGTCCCCATTGTGCAACACCCAGGTGTGTTTACCAGTTTCAAAACCCCTCAGTGTTATTATCTGGAAAAATAATGAGATTTGGTCAAATTTAGATACAGAGTGACATTCACTGTCCAGCTTTGGCTCCACTTATGACTTGTGACACCAGGTGAAGCAAAGATTGTAGTCTGAGTTCAGCTTTTATCTTCTCTTTCTGCAAAGGATATGGTGTCAGATTTTATCTTTACCTACCTTGTAATCCTGACTCGTTTCGCTTGGTGATTTTACAGCAGTTCACACTTTGGGGCATATAACAAAAACAACCCACACAAGCATGGCTGAGCAGGGGTGCCTGCGTGTTGGGGATGTGGCTGTTTTTGTGTGGATCAGGTGCAATGACAGTTTTGTGCGTACCCTCTGATAATATCCTGCAGGCACCCCTAAACATTGAGGTGAATGTCCTCATCGTCCCATGAGTGACTTAATAGCCCTATTATTGTAATTGTTCTGCCTTTAAGTTACAAGACTTCCAATCATGTTCAGAACTGAAGCAAACAAGAAAAATCTACAAATTTTGTATGCTTTCTTTCTGTTGATTTTTTGGGATGCCATGGATTCCTAAAACTAAAGCAGTATATAATTCCACAGGCAAGATAGACTATATCATTTACAAAGAATGACTTGTAGATGGCCCCTACTCAGTTTACCACCAGACAGCCTACCACACTAATGACCCTTTAAAAAAGTGTTGAGCCCAACGTCATACCTCAGGGAGAGGAGATCCACGAGAGAGCCAGGGATTATCGAGGGTCGGCCCTTTTGACCCGACCCTTGTTCTCACTAATACAATGCCTTTATGAACAATCCCTGAGGGAGAATCAGCAAGCAGGGTCAAACAGAGAAAAAAGAAGCTTCACTATTGTATGAGTCTATGTGTGTGAAGGATTGCTAACTAAGTCCAGATAAATCTTTGACCAGTACAGACAGATTTTTCTTGTATGAAGCAGGGGTCAGAAAGGTGATTTTGCACAAGTAGAGCTGATATAGAAAGTTAGAAGAAAATTATAATACGTCTTGCTTTAAGAATATTTTTAAAACAAAGGAAAGCTGCTGTTACGTTTTTTGTCATGACAATAAATTACAACACTGATATTTTTTTAGTAAATAACTGATCCCAAAGTTGGCTGTGTTCAACATTGTAATTCATCAAAATAATCTACGGGTCAAATATTTTCTGTTTACTTTGACAGGTTTTAAATAATTTGTTTGTAGCTGTCTCTTATGAAAGAGGAATAAAATCCTTCATTAAAAGATACATTTTATGACGTTAAAGCCATGTTCAGAAGAATTAAAAAAAACAAAAACGAAAGCCCACTGGATTTTTAAACAGACCCTTAAAAGAATGGGAGCCAGAGGAACGTATGAGTTAACATGCTGCTGCGAGTCATCTGCCATTTTCCTCTCTCTTCTATGTGGCTTGGAGCGTCTTGATTGGTCTGCCAAGGTTTCAGCAATATGATGGGTTTAGAGTGCCTTCACACCAGCCATGTTTAGTCCACTTTAATTGAACTGCAGCTCATTTGCCTCGAAAGTCGTTTGAGGAGGTGTGAATGAATCAAACTGTGATATGGACCAAAACAGAAAACTCTAGTCTGCCTATAAACCTCCGTCTCAGTTCGGTTGATGTGAACTCTGGTGCCATTTGGATCCATGTGAACACCAAGCAGAAGGGAGTCCGCTCTAAAAGCAGGACGTACTGGGTAAATATAACCAAAACATAAAAGTTTAATGAGAAATGTCTTGTGGTTTTCTATCAAAAACAAAAGAGAAATCCTGTATCTGCTAAAATTATAGTACTATTACTTCATTTCTGTGCACATTTTGTGATGAAGGAAGTTGTATTCACTGTCTTAGTCAGAAATTTTGGTGTCATTTCTTTTAGTGGTTCTTACTGCAGCGCCCCCACAGACCAGGAGGGAAACAAGTTTTTCAGGTTTGGTTTGTTTGACAGTGCAGTATGGAAAAGAACCGCATCATCTGAAAATCTAACAAATCGTGCAATTTTGTGCCCCGATTGAAACAATCGGGGTGTGAAAAACCCTAGGAAGTGTGAGTTTGAGTTGTTGACTTCCTTCCAAATTCCACAGATCCCAAACCATCTTTTTTGAATGATCTGTTAGCATCCTGGTGCCAGACACCACACCTTCAAACACCTACTTGAGTGCAGGCCTCTGTGGCTCGTGACGTTTTGGCAGCAGCAGGAGTACCAATCCACCTATTGCACAAGGTTGTCTTAATGTTATGCCGTATCGGTTTATATACAGCACGTTCTCTGTAGTGGCTTTGAAGTTCAGAGTGTTTCACAGAAAACATCTTAAACAAACTTCTGACGCTGCCTGTAAGCAGGAGGAAGATACTGCTAATGATTTTTCTTTTGGCTAAGGGCCAATCTGCCTCAGCCGGCTGCCTCTCTGTTTCCATGGAATCACGAAGCAGCAGAAGCACATAACTGCACAGCCACCTGCTTTCACATTCATAGAAATTTTAACCATTAATTTGCAAGAATTGAGGTGAGTTCCAATGCTGATGACATATATGAGAAGAGCAGAATCAATTTCAATCTTTAAGTCAACAGACATCCATATTCTATGCTTGGTCCTGCTGCTGCTGATCGGGGTAACTTGAGGTCAAGCAGCTGATGTGCCAAAACTAGACTGAAAGTTGTTTTTTTTTCTTACTTTCTCTGCATCTTAAGCAATCTATGAAAACATCACCCCTGACAGAGGCTGGGCTAAGAGAGGAAAAGCAAGGTGATGTAAACAAATGCTGTGCTCCAACACTCCCCCCTTTTCTCTCTGCAGGTATTTTTGTCTTGGTTCTTAAATCTCTCTTTACAGTACATTGCCAAAAAAAGTGTGTCATACACGTGTTGGCAAGTTGGAGCGGGAACATAAATGATTCACCGGGTTGCTGACTCTGAGGGGCCCACAGCTGCTCCATGGGCACAGCAGGATGTCTCCTGCTCAGTATGGGGCTCTGTTCTCGCCGGCAGGCAGCGGGGTGCCGCCGGTTGGCACATCTAGTAGATACTGACATCTTCAACAGGATTGTAGCAACCCACCAACCCTGACACCCCACAGTCATTGTGAAACCAGACAGCCCTCCTCAGCAGAGGGTGAAATTAGATGGAGGTTCATTCATACAGTGCTCTGTCTCATGATTCCTGGAGAAGAGAAGAGGGGTTTTCACAGTCTCACATCAACCTCAGCAAATAATCAGGCAGGAGTTGCGGCTCTTTTCCTTCACACCAGTGACATCTAATTCTGCTGAATTAGACGTCTCAGCAGATTCCTCCCATCCTGTTATTTTGCCTCTCTTTAGCTCTCTATTGAAGATCTCCCTTTTCCCAATTTCTTCACCTCTTTTTTTTCTTCACCTGCAGTGCCTTTATTATCAGCTGCAGCAGCTGCTCCTCCAATCAGCTCTCCTGATTTTAGCTCTGCTGAGCTAAAATCAGGAGGTGGATCCAGTCTAAATACAGTTTGTGTGCTACTGAAGAAAAGGCTCAATCTCCTTTAAACGTCCACCTAAAAATTTTAGAGAAATCATTTAAAAAAAAGAAATTAAACATAGAATGTATTCAGATGGAAGCTTTGCATTTCTGCATTTCTGGTACGCCTCTAATTCTGATGCACAAGTAATATCTGCAAACATCGATGCAATGAAGCCACTTTTCTTCACCCACAGGGATTAAATTTTGATTCAAAAGATTATCTGCTGGGTAGGGACCCAGCATATAATCTTATTAAAGTTGCCTACTGTTTTGTTAAAGTTGTCTTAAAGGAAGTTAGCCTTTGAGCAAAGCTAACAACATAAAAAGAAGATCAATGGTAAACATGTAACAGCATCACAGACGTCCCCAATGCTAATGTCAGCATCCACAGTCCCCATTTCTAAAGAAGTTCCATGAATAATGAGGAGTTCCTGAAACACTGCTGGATCCATCTGAGAGACCTTTGGACATTTCCGACATTTTAGAGTGAGTTAAATCTTTTTTTGGTCTCATTTTTGTGTAAAGGAAAGAAACTGTCTCATAATTATGCACATCTTAATCCAGGGTGTTGACCTGCTTAGGCCCAACCTCCCTCATTACACCCGCATCACCTGCCTCAGCTCCATTAAGCATTTAAGTTTATCCAGCATGGAGATAGAAAATATGCCTGAAAAATAGGATATGGTAAAAATACCTATTTACCTACTAATTGTGTACATGTTGTATTTAAAAAATAGCAGTGAACGTGAATCTTTTATTTGGTTCATTTTACTCACATAAGTCCACATAAATTGTCACCTTAAGTTAGATAACTAAGTTGCAAAAAATACAACATCCATTTAAGGATTTTATATTAGGCTGCTTAATTCAATGTGGCTATGAATATAAATCAAATACATGTAGTTTTAGTTTCCCTGATGCTTACTGAATGAATTTGGCACACGTTTTTAATATTTTGAAAGAAAAGTTGCTTGCTGTCTTGAAGGACAATCATTAATTCTTTAGATAAATCTGCATCATATTTTTATTGCTTTATAGCGTACAGAAAATACCTGAAATAGCTGTTTTTGCTAACTTCCTGAACATTATAATAATGTTCATCACCTGAGAGAATAACAAACAAGACTGAACTTTCAGAAAGTTATGTCAAAATAAAAAACGAAAAAGTCATTTTAGCTTTTAAATGTCGCCGTTTTACATGCAATTTAATCAGTCTAACAAACCTAAATATGCTGCATCATGTGCTTAATGACATTTTCTCCTCGGGTATTATTATTCTCTAAACTTCTAGATGTGTAGCTCAGAGTGAAGTTGTACTAGTCATGGCGGAAGAATCCAGATTACTGCTGCTTGCAGAGAGGAGGCAGACATTTAGACCTGGTAAGAATTTAATTTTATTGTCATTTCATTTCATGTAATTGTCGAACTGCGTCATTTTGTATATAGACGATTGTCACAGCCGGAATGATAATAATAATGATAATAATAATAATTTTAATATTAAAATTTGCAGATAATTCCATGATAGTTACATGTTGATGAACATACCCATGGCCACAGGGTCACAGGGTCACAGGGCCACAGGGTCACAGGGTCACAGGGTCACAGGCCACAGGGTCACAGGGCCACAGGGTGACAGGGTCACAGGGTCACAGGGTCACAGGCCACAGGGTCACAGGGCCACAGGGTCACAGGGTCACAGGGCCACAGGGTCACAGGGTCACAGGGTTACAGGCCACAGGGTCACAGGGCCACAGGGTGACAGGGTCACAGGGTCACAGGCCACAGGATCACAGGGCCACAGGGTGACAGGGCCACAGGGCCACAGGGCAATGAATTTGTTGACTGGTGTGATAATACTTTTCTTTCATTAAATGGACAGAGAACAAAGGATGTGCATTGATTTTAGACAGAAACTTCATAAAACAAATCAAACAGTAATTAAAAGCCAGACAGTGAAGACAGTAGAAAACTACAAATATCTTAGGTAATAAATAAAAATCTACCCACCATTTAGAGTACCTGCAATAAAAGGGCCAGCAAAGATTGTTTTGTCTAAGAAAGCTTGCAAAGTTTCAGGTTGATAAGTCAACGATGATCCTATTTTAGAGTTCATAAATTGATTCTGTGCTGACTTTTTCTCTCCTCTGTTGGTTTTTAAATCTTATTATTAGATCAAAAATGCCCTTAGCAGAGTAATACATATTACATAAGATCTTAGGAGTTGAGCAATGAACTGTTCAATAAACACATCATCAAGAAAACTAATACCATTCTTACTGACAGCTCTCAGCTCTCACGACTCAGACTTCTTAGTTTAAAAAGTTACAGGTACAAGCACTTCTTTGTTCCTAAAGCAATTCCTCTTTTTAATGCAGGACAAGGGAGAGGGACTCGAACCTGATTATTAGTGTTCATAGCAACTGTCGGTCAATAATGAAATACACTGCTGCACTCTTGCCATTATGTGTTGATTTGTATTTGTTGTCCTTTATAGTATGTTTTATTGTCCTTTATAGTATGTTTTATTGTTTTTATTTATCTTTTAAAACTTTGATACCTTGCCTTTTAGTTTTTATGCTTTCTGTAACATCAGTTACACATTTTGGACACAAATAAATCTGAATCTGAATCTGATTTGACAGCCATAGTGACAACAGCAACGTTGGTGCACCAACTTGAAAGCCACACTGTGTAGCACCAAAGTTTTTATTTTTACGTCATCTGTGCACATCAGCTGTGTGAGGTGTTGGCGGACATCTTCAACAACTCACTATCACTGGTATCTGTCCCCACCTGCGTAAACATCAACAAACCCCTATAACTCTAACATCTGTAGTCATGAAGTGCTTCAACAGGCCTTGATGACCCACATCAAGGACTCCATTGACATCACTGTGGACCCACATCAGTACTCCTACAGGAAGAACTGCTCCTCTGCTGATCTCATTGGTGATCCAATTGTGTGGTCTCTCTTTAAGATACTCTAGTATCGCTAGTGATGTCACAAGTACCTGCCACTGCTTCCCTGTAGAGTATGGGAGAAGAATGCTACAGATCGACACATGGACTGAGACGGACATGTATGTTTCCTCTCCCTAAGTTCAGTAACATTACAGGTTGTTATAAGCAGAGGCTTATTTTCATGTTTGATAACACAGCAGCCGTTCAACCAGGTTGATGAAGAGTGTGTTTATTAAAAGACAAGGCCCCAAGTTGTTAGAGTTCATTCATTTTTGTCTCTGTGCTCCACCAGGTCTGTTTATCAGCTTCAGGACCTGACTAGAACCCTTCAGTGTAAATTACCTTGAAAAATAATGAGATTTGGTTATTTCTAAAAACAGGCTTTAATTCCGAAAAATGATCAAATGTTACAAACAGACACAGAGTGAAACAGATACAGAGTGACATTCACCATCCAGCGCTGGGCCACACTTAGATCACCTTAGGGATGTTTTACCAAGTGAGGCAAAGATTGTAGTGCGAGTTTAGCTTTTTATTCTTCTCTGCAATCTGTACCCTCCCTAAAGGGTAATCTAATTAGTTTCAGTCTGTTCACATATGACCATCAGCAGTCACACATAAACATGGTTATGCAAGCTGCAGCGTGTGCGTGTAAGAAGATAAAGAAGCTAAAAGAGATAGAGGAAAAGATATAATCTACAACAACTGTGGAATTCCCAGTACCAGTGTGGTTGTGAGTTTTTGAGTGTGCTGATGAGCCTGCCACCTCCTCTCCTTCCTTGAACACAACCCAAACGTTATAAATTTCTTTGGGGATTTCTTCTCTGCCTTCAACAACATAATCCCACAAACCCTGGTGCAAAAGCGCTCCTCTTTCGTACTGAATTCCACACTGGGGAACTGGATTCTGGACTGCTTGACCAACAGACTGTCCGGATCCACAACTCTGTCTCCTCCTTCATCACCCTCAGCAGTGGCTTGCTGCAGGGCTGCATGCTGAGCCCCCTCCTCTTCACTCGGCTGACGTATGACTGCTCAGCAAGACCCTCAGCTGTCATATAATGAAGTTTGCCAATGACACAGCAGTAGTGAGACGCATCACATATAGTGATCAGTCCAATTACAGAGAGGAGGTGGAATACCTGGTGCAGTGGTGCAGACACAGTAACCTCTGCATCAATGTGAAGACCAAGGAGATAGTGGTGGATTTCAGAAGGGACAAGGATCCTCTCCATCTCCTATACATAGGAGGAGCTGCTGTGGAGGTTGTCTCCAGCTACAGGGTGTGCATATATCCAGTGACCTCACCTGGAGAGCCAACACCTCCTGTCAAGTCAGGAAGGCCCACCAGCATCTCTACTTTCCCAGGAAGCTGCAGAGAGCTGGACTTGGGAGGAGAGCGTTCTCTGCACCTGCATCACTGTGTGGCACAGCTGCTGAGAGACGGCTCTTCAGAAAGTGGTTCAGGCTGCACAGAAGACTATGGGGAGCAGCCTTCCCTCCACCATGGATCTTTACAAATCACAATGCAGGAGGACAGCACTCCTCATCACGAAGAACTCCACCCATTCTGCACACAGACGGTTCCAGCTGCTCCCCTCAGGCAGGAGGTTGAGGAGCATCCAGAGCAAGACCGCCAGGCTGAGGATTAGTTTCTTCCCGTCAGCCGCCATAGTCCTGGCGGCTGAAGGAGTCTGACTCCTTCTGACGGCTGAGCTGTATGAGGTGCAACTCAAGCTGCACCTCATACAGCTTCATCTCATAAATTATTAACACACACACACTCATGGGTAAGTGTATACACACGCGCACACACACTTTTTTTATATATACGTATCTGTGTGTTCTGTCTTGGTGTGGTCCCCTCTACATAGCAAAGACAAACACATGGGTAAGTGCACACACATGAACACCCCTGCATGCATACCCCACACACACTGTTTTTATATATATATATATACGTATCCATATATCTCATATATTATTTCATTCATTTTTTTATTTATGTACTAAATTTGTTAATCTGGGACCTGAGTTCGAATTTCGTACCACACACAAACAAAGGTAGTATAAGAAATAAAAAAAATCCTTGAATCTCTTCCTTCAAACACTGAATGTCAAAGCTGTCAGGCTGTGTTCTTTAAAAACAACTGATTGTGTGATATGAGCACATCTCAGAGAAATACGATGATGCTGGAACTCCAGGCTGCGAAATAAAAGTTCCTACTTGGGTCACCCCCAAATGAATGATTTCATATTAGCCTAACTACAGTTCCTGGATTGCTTATTAGGAGTTTGGCTGAGCTCTCAAGGTTTTATTTGGATGGCTCCCAAATGGAAACACAAACATGGAGCGGTGCCAAGCTGTCAGCCTGGCCAGGGAGGCTCAGCGTAACTGATGGTTGAATACTTGAGCGCAGTGGTCCTCAGGGACCGGCTGTGGATCAAATCATTCAGAGCAGTATAATTAGTATGAAATGCTCTTAATAAATTTTGCACAGAATTAACATGAAGCCTTTCAGAGTTCACTTAAACATTTTCCAGATTGCTCTGGTATGAGGAGTTTTTTCCCTTCACCTTTTTCAACATTTTGTCACATTCCAACCACAAACTTTAATGTATTTTTTTGGGATTGGATGTGATTGACCAACAAAGAGTAAAAAGCTACAAGGTTTTTATTAACAGCGTTTTATTACAAACATGCACAAAACTTTATCGATGTTCCATTAATGTCGAAAAACACAATTTTGCTGCTGCACTGTTTCCTTTAGATAAGAAACACAATTCAAATTGCAAATGAATAAGTTTGTTAATGTGAAAAGTAATTGAAAAGCATGACGTGCCATGAATGATCCTCCAACTACTTCTTATCTTCCTCATCTTATCTTTCCAACATCCAGTTGTAACATCCAGTTATTGATCATGTGACTCACATGACACAAAAAAATGCTTCTTCTGCAGTTTTGCAAAACAAGCCAATTTCAATACAAATTAATCACCTCATGTGAGGTGATTAATAAAAAAACAACACTGTTTTTTTATTTAAAAAAACAGTGTTTTTGAAATTACTGTTTTCATTAAGCATATTTATTATCAAAATATTCAACTGTGCAATTATATGGTGACCTCTGTAAGTGAATGCTATGTAGAACAAATTTACTTTGTTTCTTTGATTAAGTTATTTATTTAAATATATTTATTAAATAACTGTATGTGTGTGCGTGCGTGGGGGTGTGTGTGTAAATATTTATTTTAAACTTAAACAAAGTTGTTTAACTTAAACAACTTTGTTTAAGTTTATATAAGTTTAAAATTAAAAAAAGTTTGACCATATAAATGTGCAATTTGATATTTTGAAAATAAATGTCACCCGTCCTCCTCCAAACCCTTGGCCTCGCCCTTCTTCTCGTTGGCTCAGTTAAGAAGCATTTGCTCAAATTCAGCAATGGCTTGATCTGGGGAACCCGATAGTTTAGCCCAGGGGTTTCAAACTCCAGTCCTCAAAGGCCGGCCAGTGTCCTGCAACTTCTAGATGTGCCTCTGTTGCACCACATCTGAATAGAATAATTAGGTCATTAGCAAGGCTTTGGAGAACTGATCTACACAAGAAGGAGGTAATTAAGACATTTCATTCCAGTGTTTTAAACCTGTGGCACATCTAAAAACTGCAGGACAGCGGCCTTTGAGGACTGCAGTTTGACTCCTGTGGTGTAGCCCATCTCCCAGATGCGTCTGATTGTGGAGCGTTTTGAAACTGGGACTCCCACCTCATTCCACCCTTTGTGGATCTCTGCCAGATTCTTGAATCTTTTCTGCTTTATAATCCATTGAAGTCCACAGTCAACTCTTTTGCTGGTGGATCTTCTCTTGCCACATTTTCCCCTTCCACTGGACTTTCCATTGATATGCTTAGCGTACTGTGAACAGCCAGCCTCCTTAGCTGGCTGTTCACTTTAGTGGCATACTCATCAACAATAGTCTTCTGGCCTTTGCTAGGTCTGCAGACTTCCCCATATTGGACTGAACTGAGAAAATTAAACCAAACTGAAGCAATTTAATAACAACTGGTGGCGCTTTGATGATTAGTAGATGATTAGTGTGTCACACTCAATTTACAACATCCATGCCCTCTAAAATTTGGGATGATTTCTTCACAATATTAAATTTATTTTGAATTCCTGTTTTTGTAGGGTTTATGAGCTGTAAGCCCAAATTTTGTAACAATAAACAAACAAATACTTGAAATCTTTTAAACTGTGGGCCCTGAATGTATAACCTATGAAGTTTAACTTTTTGAATGGATTACGGGAATTAAACAACTTTTCCATGATGTTCTAATTTATCTGTGTGGCTATATCTTGGTTCATGGTCTCTTTGTGACTGAGTGTTAATCAGAGCAAAGATTTATTGTTGTTATGTTTTACAAATTAAAAACACTTTATAATCAGTGGATGTTCCAGTCTGTCTTTTGAAAGACTTCAAAAGAGTGAGTTGGGTGGAATTGGATTGACTTGGGCCTGTTTGTCACTTAACATGACTTTTGTGGTGAACCTTTGCGTTAAGGTGAGATCTCCCAATCAACATAATTTGTCCCCAAGCCTGCTGCATGACTTTTCAGTTTGTCAATTGCTCTACCACAGAAAAAAAAGACATAGGATTTGTTATTCACAAATGTGAAGGATTCATACATTTCTAAAGCAGGACCTTCTGTGGTTAAGTGAGACCACAACCTTATTATTCTCTGCTCAAAATATAAAGTCCTTGGTCAGAGACAATCTGTAATGAAAATGAAGGAAGCGTTGTTTTGACACTATAGATTGTATTGTTCTTTGCCAGTTACATGGAGGGGACATCAATGCCATGACTGAGAGTGTGACTTACTATATAAACTTTTATGTGGGTAACACCATAACCATCATAACAGTGAGTTGCTTCCCTAATAAATCCTGGATCACCAGTGAGCTAAAGGAAATAAAGTGGTATCTTCATACAATGATTTATTTTAAGGATCTGTTCAGTGCTTGGATGGATTCAGAGTTACCTGGAGGTATTTTAAGTACCTGGTTATGATGCTCTTGCCCTGGTTTTAGAAAGGCTTTTGGCCCACATGCAGAATACTCTCAGGAGGCAAGAAAAAGTGAAGAGAGTTTATGAACAAAAAGATAAATGTTACTGAGTGACTTTTTCCAGGTGGTTGGTGGTAGAGGGGAACAGGATTCACTGGAAGTGGAGTAGATAACAAAAAATGAAAGATTCTGGGGCTTGAGTTCTGGTGGGGGTCTGGCCAGTTGGATTGGTTATGGAGGGCAAGAAGACTGTTTGGATTCTGACAGATTGGAGCTGTTGTATGTTGGTGATGACAGAGGATTGACAGTTAAGCAGTCTTAACTGCCAGTCATGGGGTTGCCAGTCATGGGAAATGAACCAGAAAACTTCACTGAGGATCTTGAAAGACCAAGACGACACTGTGTATGGAACTCAGACGCCACTGAGGGTACCTTGAAGGAAATAAGAGAGGTAAGCACAAAGTCCTCTAGGGGCAGAGAGCAAAGCCTAGGTGATTGCAGGAGATGATTAGTAAGTGCGTGATAATCAGCTGGTCCGCCCTCCAGTGACAGCAGTTCCATGGTTTCATCCGATGGAGAAACTAAAGAGGTGGGAGGAGATAGAAACAACCCACACAGAACCCAAAACTCTGGTTCCCAACAGCTCCTATCCTAATAGATTGTGGCAGAAGACATTATAGTTTCAACAACAGATTTATAAAATGATATGAAATGTTTTATTGAAAATCTTGAAGGATCCAATCTTCCCCAAGAAGTACAGTAGAACAACCCATTGATTCAAACTCAGCACATAAAAATCCAGATTAAACTTTGTAAAAATACACAAAGATGAAAAACTTAAATATAAGCATTTAGTAATGATCTTAATTACATTTGTGGCTTGTGTTAGCAATCCAAATGGTTATAAATGGAAGACAAGGTATGGAAGTTCAGTCATTAGGAGTAGAAATTAAATGAGTGGATCATCCCACACTGTTTGATCCTTTTAATAAATAAACAGTGCCAGGACCATATGGATGGCGCACTTAAAACACGGAGTTCATTGACTAGGTCGAGAATGATTATTCAATGCAGAATGACAGGCAACCGTTTATTCAACAGCAATTAGCTTAAATGACAAAGTAATCTTTATCATTACTTTAAATGATAAAGTAATACACCCAGATTAAGAGCTTTCAGCACAGGGGTAAATCTGCAGACACAGCACCTGCACTCCATACAGGGGGATTTATTTTAGTCAGGAGGACTATATATTCTTCTGATTTCTCTGTTTTTATTATCGTATCTTATTCAAATATGGTATGTATCCTGATCTGAATCAAAGAAAAACACTGGTCTGAAAGCTGAATGAAACCTACAGGAATGATAATAGCAGCATTTATAATCCTGAATGCTGTGAGGAAGCAGTAAGCCGCTGCAGTTTTTGACCTTGAGATGGGACTTCTTCACAAGCCTCTATTAGTCTGGGTTTTATCAATAATTTACCACACCTACAGTAATGCTAACTCTATCTTTAAGGCTTTGCCTACTCTCAAACAAACACACACTTTCTACAAGTTTGTAAAGCTCATACTACAAACAGCACAGTGAGGAATGTAGAAAAATGCTCCTCGTTGTCTTGTATCATCTTGACGAGCTGCGCGTAGTAGGAACTTGGTTAACTTGAGATGCCATCAAACTTTCAGGGATGCACAGAATCGTCTGGGAGCAGCATTTCTTCAAACAAAATAGGAAGAAAATATGAAGCAGCTGTAAGAAAGAAAAAAATCCCCTCAGTACAACTGGAAAAGAAAAAAGAAAACACAAGTAAACTTCTTCCACAGCGATTTACTGTTCCACTTTATGAGCAGAGAGGCTGCTGCTCCATAAATCCTTTATCATCGTGCTTTTGTAGATAGATGGGATCTCAGCAGACAGATGTGGGGAGCTGGCTGTTAAAAATCACTCCGCTTTCGTTCTGGTTCTGTAGTGAACCAGAGCAGACAAACGCGCCGTTGTACTTGGAGCGCAAGCAACACGGAGGCTGTCATCGCCTCGGTGTCATGTTGTGGCTGAGCGGGGCGCGCACATGCGGCTCGACTCCGTCTGCTTCCTGCGCGAACCCGCACCAGAACAGACACCTGCTGCCTGCGTGACCTGGCTGTGACCTGACACGAGTCCGACCGAGAAATCTCTGTTGGCTTATAATATTAACACCTTCACAATCAAACCAGATGTGTGGTTAGGGACAGGTCCGAGCTATCAGGTCCGTACAGAATAACTTACTTGAGTAAAGAAAAGAAAAAAAATAAATAAAATAAATTACAAGTAGTTTTACAACATTGCACTTTTTATTTTTACTTGAGTAATTTTATTATGAAGTATCACTACTCTTAGTTGAGCAAAATGTCTGTGTACTGTGAGTAAATTCACAGAATGAAGAGCATGCCTATTTAAAACAAAAAATCCACCAACTTCTGAAGCTTTCACAAGTTTTCTACTGAAAGAAATTATTTTGTAAAAATGTTAATTTTGCCTAATTTTATTTTGTAACTATTATATTTGTATGAATTATTTTCGTTCTGGTCTTTTGAAATGCAAAAATTTCCATCTAGCTATATATTTTAGTCCATCTGATGATGTAATTTTTAAATATTAAATGACTGATATTTTGATAAGTTACAAAATATCTTTTTACTTTTACTTAAGTAATTTCTTGGATGGATACATCTTACTATTCCTTGACTAAAAATATGCTAAAGTAGTACTACTCTTACTTGAGGGGTCAGAGCCACACTTTAAAGGAACATTTCCTCTGCAGCAGCAGCAGCATCCATCCATCCATCTTTTTCCACTTGTCCGGGGTCGGGTCGTGGGGGTAGCAGCCTAAGGGAGGCCCAGACGGCCCTCTCCCCAGCCACTTGGGCCAGCTCCTCCTGGGAAACTCCAAGGCCTCCTCCTCTGCAATATCTTTTTTAAGTAATCATATATCTTGAACTTTTTTTTTTCTTTCGTGGCATTACTATTTGATGATGATAGTGGACCCAAACCCAGAGATGAAGGCCAGATTTTAATTGCAGAACTGAGGAAATCAGGCTGGCAGGAACTGACAGAGGCTGGATCTGATAATAATTGAACAGACTTAGACCTATTAATGCTGGGTGATTATATATATACTGCTCAAAAAAATCAAGGGAACACTCAAATAACACATCCTAGATCTGAATGAATGAAATATTCTCATTGAATACTTTGTTCTGTACAAAGTTGA
>CAEGAD010014522.1:0-10599 GCA_903067055.1 Poeciliopsis paucimaculata
GTAGGAATGTGTAGGTGTGTGTAGGTGTGTGTAGGTGCGTGTAGGTGTGTGTAGGAATGTGTAGGAGTGTGTAGGTGCGTGTAGGTGTGTGTAGGAGTGTGTAGGTGTGTGTAGGTGTGTGTAGGAGTGTGTAGGTGTGTGTAGGTGTGTTTTAGGTGTGTGTAGGTGTGTGTAGGTGTGTGTAGGGGTGTGTAGGTGTGTGTAGGAGTGTGTAGGTGTGTGTAGGTGTGTGTCCGTCCTACCTGGCTCTCTGAGCAGCAGCTGGGCCATGGCCTGAGCGCTGCCTGCTGAGTTTTCAGCCACACATTGATAAAATCCTTCATCTGATTTCACCAAACCCAGAATCTGCAGGTTGGTTCCGTCCTGAAGCAGAAAAATACAAATAAAATCATGTTTCTTTGTTTCTGCTGACGGATTAAAAACGTTGAACCTGTTTTTGTTTTTCTTCCCAAACATTTTTACAACTCTGACCTTGAAGTGATTTGTGTTTTTCGTTCCTGTGAGTTTAAATCCCTGCAGAGTTTCACATGTTTCCACCAGTTAGAAATATTATTTATGAACAATAAACATTCATTATGGATGGAAAATATAAACAAGGCAAAACTTTGTGTTTTTAATCAGCTTCGGTTCTTTTATCAGGACCTTTTTATTTTATTTTACAGAAATTAATTCATTACATTTTATATTCATTTTTCTTTCTTTGTATTTTTCACAGAAATAACAAAATGTAATATTCTGTAGTAATTTATTTCATTAAATTTATTTTATTCTTTTGGTATTTGCCTTTTTAATTTTACCTCCTACAGAAAAACCAACATAATGTTTTAGCTTGTAGGAATTTTTTTTATTATTTTTTATTTATTTTACTTTTCATAAAAATACCTTCATCATTTATTAGTCTGTAGAAAATTTGTATTTTACTTTATTCCATTTTATTTGACATTTTTTATGATATTTGGTCTATTTTATTTAGTTTTTAGTTTGAGGATTTTTTTCATTTCATTTAATACATTTTTGGTATTTTATTTATTTTTCTTTATTTTATTTTTTTAACAGAATTACAAAGAAAACATGTAACATATTGTAGGAAATTTCTACCAGGAGGGAACCTGGACTGGAACCAGGACCGGAACCAGGACTGGAACCAGGACCGGAACCAGGACTGGAACCAGGAGGGAATCTGGACTGGAACCTGGACTGGAACCNGGAACCAGGACTGGAACCTGGACTGGAACCAGGAGGGAATCTGGACTGGAACCTGGACTGGAACCAGGACTGGAACCTGGACTGGAACCAGGAGGGAATCTGGACCGGAACCTGGACTGGAACCAGGACTGGAACCAGGACTGGAACCTGGACTGGAACCAGGAGGGAACCAGGACTGGAACTTGGACTGGAACTCACCACGATCTGGAAGTAGTCGCTGGGAATGACCTCCTCTCCGTTCTTCATCCAGCGTACGGCCGGCAGCGGGTTTCCCGTCACGGCGCACTCCAGCTCGATGTCGGTCGCCTCGTAGGCGTAGCTGTTGGTCGGGTAGTTCAGGAACTGAGGAGGAACTGCAACAAACAGGCGGCCAATCAGAGGACAGCATTCATCAACACAAACTAATAAGATGACTGCCATAAGGAAGGTCTGTTTCTGCCAAGGCTGCAGTATTTATTAATATTTCATTACATATTTTTTCAAACATATGATGACATATAAATTTAGCTCCTCTGATTCTCCCAGTGCTAACGACCAATCAGAGCCAGGAGGCGGGGCTTAGCGCTGTCAATCATTCCCCGTCAGCAGAGCCTGCAGTTTCCTCCTGCAGTTTCTGTTAAAGTTTCAAAAGTTTTTATTGAAAGAAACTGATTAGGATTTTGTTATTTTAAGGATTATTGTCATTTTCGTCCCTAAAATAATAAAATTTCCACTTAACTTCATATTTTGAGGACAAATTTTAAATGATTGATCATTTTATCAAATTATTCAGTGATTTCTTGTTACAGTAGCTGCTCTTAGAGATAATAACGTTCTGTTGCTCTGTCCTCCTCTGGTTTTTAGTTTTGCTTAGATGGAAAAAACACAGACTGAACTGAACGTCTCCGGGTTAAACATGATTTTCATCAGTTTGATGTAATAATCTGTGCAGCAGCAGCAACATGAGGGGGAGGGGCGAGGCGTTCAGGTGTCGCGCGGCTCAGTAGGTTGTAAACAGGCCGAAGCTGTCACCTCCAGGTTCTGCTCATGTCGGAGAAAGAAGATCTGAGGCGGTGGCCATTTTTAGCCCCGTCAGGCTGAAAGGCCTCCAGCGGCGGCGCGACCGTCAAAACCTTCCTGACAGCAACGGGAAACGTCTCCAGACTGTCAGCATGTCGCTTCTAAACAGGGATAAACACGAGCCGGAGGGCCGCGGGAACCGGAACCGGACTGCTGCGGGAACCGGAACCGGAGTGCCGTAGGAAACTGGAACGGCTCTGGAGCAACAACCACCATCTTATTAACATCCAGTTAATGCTGCCAGGATCTGGAGTTAAATTACATCCAAACATGTTTCAGTTTTTTAAGTGTTTAGGATAAAAACGCTACACTGTAAAAAGTCTCATTATCTGTAAGGAGGAAAATAGTTTTTCTTTCCTCCTGATCGACTCTCTGTTACAGGAGAACCGTCATCAGTTGCTATGCTAACTAGCATTAGCATTCTTGTGCCTCAGAAGTGATTGACAGCGTTAAGTCCCGCCTCCTGGCTCTCATTGGTTGTTTCTAGATCATCTGTCTCATCGTCCTGACAGTCAACAAATATGTAGAAATATGTTTTTATTAAAGCTACGTACTGCAGCTGTAAGGGTTCGCATCATCATGATGACCTTTGACCGGCTCTGCTCAGCATCTGTATTCGATGTAAGTCCAGACTTTGACTAGGACACTTCAAGACCATAATTTGCATGATTGAAGCCATCAGAGTTGATACAAATCAACATTTTATGGTTTTAAAAGTTAAATCAGAAGAAAATGATTAATTTACTGATAAATAATCTAATATTTCACAGCGCTGAGAGATTCTTTATGTCCATTTGTGGTCCAGTTGTGTCAGATTTAAAATAATCATTGATATTTTAGTGGAAATCCCTGATTGGTCGACAGCAGATAACAATCCTGATGATGTCATTTACATCAACGTGTTTGTTCTGATGCCAAAATAAAAATATCATAAAGCCGCTGCTTCCTGCAGGAACAGCTGCCAGTAATATGGAACCGGAACCGGAACTGGGACCAGGACCAGAACCGGGACCAGGACCAGGACCGGGACCAGGACCAGGACCAGGACCAGGACCAGAACCAGGTTCTGACTGAGATAAAATCGGATCACCGTCTGCAGCTCATTGCCTCACAGTGAGAAATAATAACAGTAAAAATGACGAGATAACGCTGAAAATGTAAAGAATGAGCCACCGTCCTCCCATTGTACTGGAACACACACACACACACACACGCACACACGCACACACACACACACACACACGCACACACACGCCCACACACAGAGCAGAGCTATCAGTGATGCTGCGCTAATAACTTCCACTCTGCATTCAGATGGAAATCAGCCCCATGAACATCTGCTGTGTGTGTGTGTGTGTGTGTGTGTGTGTGTGTGTGTGTGTGTGCGTGTGTGGGTGTGTGTGTGTGTGGGCGTTTGTAAGACACCAGCATTCAGTGAAGGACAACCGCACACACACAGTCCAACACACCAGCAGACATTTCTTAAGCGGGTTTTTAAATCTGCACTTAAACCAGCGGCTGGAACTATTAGTCATTAAGTGTCTACACACACACACACACACACACACACACACACATGCAGGGTGTGTGTGTGTGTGTGTGTGTCAGGGCGGTGAAAGGGTTAATGGGTCGTATCGCTGCTCTCACTCTAAAGGACTAACTCTGCTCAGAGATGCTCAGAGGTAAAGAGCGCTCACTCTGACAACATTTACTGACACCGAGCAGAAACAGTTCATGATCCACTTGGACGCCCACATCCCTGCACCGCCACCACCGTGCAGCCAGAACTAAACTGGATCCATTTGGGTAAATGAAGTAAAATGAAGAAAAAACCGAGTCAGGTGGAGAAACACCAAGAAAATAAAGTTAAACTGGAATTAAATTGTGAAAACTAAAACTAAAAGATGTTTGTTCATGAACAAACGTAAATTCATAAACAGGAAGTGATGTTCTGCTGTTTTTATAAACGTTCCCGCCGAGGAGCGAAGATTTCCCGTTTCTCTGCCTCCGTGACTCCAGAGAGTTTCAATCCTGGATTACTGAGATTACAGGACAAAGGATTGGCCGGCTTGATTTGATTCATCAGCTTCCATAGAGACGCATTAAGTTCAAAATAATACAGAATAAAGGAAAAAAGAGCAAAAGCTGCTGCTGCATCATCTGCTGCTGCTGCTGCAGGGATTAAACACTTTGACCAGAGAGACGGCCCAGATTCAACCTGCAGCTGGAGGTTCTGCTGGTTCTGACCCGAATCTCAATGGACCGCCTTGTTGTTTCTCTGGAGTTTCTGGATTATATTTAATTTCTCTTCCTGGTAGAAATTAGAGTTTAATCCAACAGGAAACCAGATTTTCAGAACCGAGCCGAGGTTCAGGCTTTGACTAGGCCACTCCAGACGCATTAGGTTAGCCTTCCTTATCCAAACTAAAAAAGGTTTGGACATGTGCTTGAACTAGGCCAAATTACAGACTATTTAAAATCTGTTATTTGCTCCATTTATTTTGTTTTTAATTTGGCTGAAATAGTTTTGCGGTGATGAATTTGGTTATTTCCTTATGTGGGATTAGAATTTTGTCTTTAATTTAATTTGTGTATTAATGATTATGGTCTCATTTGTAAAAAACTATTTGTGATGTTTGGACAAACAAATCAACCTGTTACAATAAAATCATAGGATGAAGGAACCTCGTTCAGTCAGAGTTTGGTTTCTGAGTCGGGTAAAACGTGACGCAACATTTCAGACACTTTGAAGACACCAGGATCCATATTTGATTAAATTGTGACTTTTTTTGTCCGTTCAGAATGAAAAGTCTGATATGGCTCACATTCCCTGCTGCTGCTGCACCTGCTGCAGGTTCCTGCTGCTGCTGCTGGATTTGGACTTCAGAGGTTCCTGCCTTCACCCTGAATAGTGTCGTGTGAATACTAAATGTTGTAAACGTTTGGTTCCTATTTCGATAAGCTGCACAGAGAATCGTGGGACCTGAGTCACTTTCACCAGGATCGTCTGAAGAGCAGCTGAATGTTGACTGAGATCATTTGTCCTGGTTCCTCTGCTGCAGCGGCTCCATCTGCATGTTTGGTGTCACCAGAAGATTTGGAGTCAAGCTCAGCCGTTTCAGAGGAATGCTGACGGCGGCGGGGAATGACGGATGGCGGAGCTGCTGAGTCAGTCCGCCTCAGATTTCATTAGCCCTGCTAACAGGAACCGGCTAATGAGGCGGGATGCGCTCGTTACCACGGAAAGCAACACACACATTTATTATCCTAATCAAGTAATGATGGTCAACGCCCTGCGGAGTCCCAGCGCGCACATCTCCATACATCAGCGTCGCCGCGGCGATCTGCAGACGCGGGAACGCTTCGGCTCCTCCTAAGTTTGGTTTGCAGACGAGGGAAACGGAGATAAAAGACAAAGGAGCGCTGCAGGCCCGTTATGACAACATGAACGCTCCGATACGTCAAATTAAAACAATATTTAAATGAAGGGATCACAGAGTCTGTTTATCGTGACCCACAGGGACCAGCAGCACATTTACTCACTTCCTCACACGTTTCATTCTCCTCTCCAAACTTCCAGAGTTTATCAAAGCAGACGCGGCTCCACGATAATAAATATCATTTCTTTGTGCCGTACAGAATAAATTCAGCTGGAAGCAGCCGAAGGACAAAAACACCGGTATGTTTCCCATGGTGAGCAGTTTGGTGTAAATCAGGCTGTTTTAAAGGTTTACAGCCGGAGGTTTCACAGCAGCTTGTGTTTCTACATGAGCTTACAGAGTTCAGTCAACCTGGCCGGCTCTGACCCGGACCAGACGGCTTTAACTACTGGTCCCAGCAAATCCAGTTTGAGACTTTTTAATGCGCCATGAATCTGGGGAATGTTGGAGGATCCTCTGTGTTACAGCAGAGGAAAACATCATGTCTTTGTCTTCTATTTCTTCTGCAGCAGAAATGAATCGACATGGAAACAAAGCCCAGCCGCCTGGACAAAACTCTGGACTTAACCTGATGGATGCAAAAGAGCTAACTAGCTAACTAGCTTCTTTGCATCTAAAGAGAATGCTAGCTAACGTTTTGTGTTCATAAAGATAGAGCTAGCTTTTGCTAACATTAGCCTAACTAGCTTAGCAAAAAGCTAACATAACTAACAGCGAGTTAATTACAGCTTTTTACAGCGCTAGTTGGGCCGATGAAAAGCTAGTTAACTGGGATTAATGTATTTAAGGCCAAATTACTTTTGTTTTTTACATGTCTTAAAAATTAAGACATTTATGGTCCTAATTTTAAGACTTAAGGACAGACGGACAGATTGATCCCACATTTTGTCTTTTTCTGTTTTTCTTTAGTAAAATATGTAGGCAAAGACGCAGTGGGACACTGGGAGACAGTTAGATGCAGTGAGAAACTGGGACACAGTGGGAGACACTGAGACGCAGTGGGAGACACTGGGACGCAGTGGGATGCAGTGGTAGACACTGGGATGCAGTGGTAGACACTGACATGCAGTGGGAGACACTGGGATGCAGTAGGACGCAGTGGGAGACACTGGGACGCAGTGGGATGCAGTGGTAGACACTGGGATGGAGTGGGAGACACTGAGATGCAGTGGGACGCAGTGGGAGACACAGGGACGCAATGGGAGACACTGGGAGGCAGTGGGACGCAATGGGAGGCAGTGGGACGCAATGGGAGACACTGGGACGTAGTGGGAGACACTGGGAGGCAGTGGGACGCAATGGGAGACACTGGGACGTAGTGGGAGACACTGGGACGCAGTGGGATGCAGTGGGAGACACTGGGACGCTGTGGGATGCAGTGGGAGACACTGAGACGCAGTGGGAGACACTGGGACGCAGTGGGATGCAGTGGTAGACACTGGGATGCAGTGGGAGACACTGAGACGCAGTGGGAGACACTGGGATGCAGTGGGACGCAGTGGGAGACACAGGGACGCAATGGGAGACACTGGGAGGCAGTGGGACGCAATGGGAGACACTGGGACGTAGTGGGAGACACTGAGACGCAGTGGGAGACACTGGGATGCAGTGGGAGACACTGGGATGCAGTGGGACGCAGTGGGAGACACTGGGACGCAATGGGAGACACTGGGACGCAGTGGGACGCAGTGGGAGACACTGGGACGCTGTCCCAGCTGGGAGCGGCGCCTGCAGGTGAGCCATCAGTTTTGCTCCTCGGTGAACAAACAGCAGCTGCTTCTGTTTGCTTTGAGCTCTCAGAACAAACATGGCCGCCTCTCATTACGGCGGCAGATGGAAATCTGATGGCGCTCCCAGGAATCACGTCCCAAACCTTCATTACGGCAGAACGACGCCTCCGTGCCGGAGAGCAAGGTCGCAGAGGAAAACCGACGAGGAATCAGAGCTAAAGTATCATGAAAGATGAAATATAGATAGAAAACGGTTTTTAATGCAGCAGGAGAACAGATGCGCTGTCGGCAACAATTTGTGTTTTCATTTATGAAGTAAAGCTCTTTCAACAGATTCTGACGCTGCCGACTGTTTCCTCCTGTCTGCTGCCTCAGATTAAAGCTGGAAACACGCGGCGCAGCACGGCGTCATGCTGCGGGCCGTGGCCCCCCGCAGACCCCCCCGGGCTTCCTGCCCCGCTGCATGGCTCACACCAGGAAAACTGTTCACTTTGTTTCCTTACATGTTGAGATTTACTCACAACAAAAGTTATTATTATTTATTTTATGTTAATAAATTTAATCCACTCGTGTATTTAATATTTTATTTCAAATTTTTTATGAATCGAATTTAATCTTAATTTTTTCATCCAAATTCATTCAAATATTTTTCTCCAGTTTTTTCTGTATTTACTTTTTGGGTTGGTACCATCGACCCGGTTCTGTTGGTGTCGGTGAATGCCGCCAAGGTTTATTCCTCAGAACCTCCTGAATGAAACGTTTGGTTCTGGTTGACCCGGTTGGGGAACCTTTCATTCATGGCTCTTTCGGTTCTCGTGGTTCTGCTCGGCTCACCTTGGACGCTGAGTTCTGCCTGCGCCGTGATGTTCTGGTTCTTGTTGGTGGCCGTGCAGCTGTAGGATCCGGAGTCGTCGTCGGTGACGGTTCTGATGATCAGGTTGCTTCCTGCTAGCAGGGAGAACTTCTTGTTCCTGCAAGGAAAAACCAGAATCATTTCCATTAACACTGGTTTTAACTGCAGAGCAGCTAGCATACTTATTACCTATAGCATAATTATGAGCAGCCAGTTAGCAGCTAGTTAGCAGCTAGTTAGCTTCTAGTTAGCATCCAGTTAGCGGTAGCCTCGTCCGTTTCAAGACAGAAAGTCTCATGAAAAATAATAAACTTCATGGAGTAAATAAGTAAATAATTCTCCCACGACAAACTTTCAACCTTTTTAAAATGAATCAGGTTTTAATTTATAGACATAAATTAAATTTATTATCTTTAAATCTTTAAATTTTAAAGACATGATTTGAATCTTTGTTAGTATGAACAGACTCTAAAACTGACCCACACGTGTTAAAGCTTTTTATCCAACCATGAAAACCTGATATGTGAAGGTTAAAACGTTGAAGTTAAAGGAATCTCAGCGTTTCTTTCTCCACCTGCTGCAGGAATCCAGATTGGGAAACGTTTGCCAATCTGGATTCAGAGATCCGGACCGGCCACAAATTTATCTTTATCTTCTGGATTCATCAGCTGATGGAGCACAGAGGGAATGTTTTCCTTTCAGCATCATCTGTTAATAAATCATCAATAAGTGGATGGGTTGTGTGTTTTGTAGAGTTGGAACGTTTTCATTGAGCTGAACATCTTTCAGACCGTCGACCTCTGACCCTTTGTGCTTCTGCTACTTAGAAACAAACAGGAATCTGTTTGTCACTCTTTCATCCTGCAGTCGACCTGAAGATGTTTTATCTGTTGCGGATCCAGAAACCCACCAGCTCTGGATGACTTCCTCTCCTCTCCTCCACTGGATGCTGGGCGTCGGGTATCCGGAGGCGGAACATTCCAGCACGGCGTCTGTTCCCAGGAGGGCCGTTACTCTGGACGGACGCTGCAGGAACTGCAGGTTCCTGCTGAGCCCAGGCTCTGAAACGCAGAGAGGAGACAGAAACAGATTTTATTTCTTTAGACACTTAAAGTTTAGTTTCATATTATTTTTTAACTTTAAATATTTACATGTACAAAATAACAAAATATTTACAAAATAACGTTTATTTTGCATGACAGAGTCTTAAACCAACATTATCAAAATAAAAAATAAACCATAAGAATAAAGTTGCAATAATTAGAGAATAAAGTCAATAATAAGTAATAAAAGCAAAATATTACAGGAACAAAGTTCTTCAAGTATAGAAATGAAATAACCAGAGAATAAAGAAACAATATTATGACTTTATTTTCATTTGTAATGTTTTTTAAATACGGCTCAAATGCTCTGTTGTAATTTTTTTTATTTACGTATTCATGTCTTTTCACCTTTTTAATTATTTATGTATGAATTTAATCAGTTTTCCTTGAGGTTAATTTATTTATTGCAATATTATCAGAATCTTGTTTAATCAAAAAGTTTCTGAACACAAACAACAAATTAATTTGGTTCCATTTATATTTACATCTGAAAAAGAAAATACTAGTTATTTTTAATAAATACGTAAATAAGGAAGAAAGTTGAATTAATGCAGTTATGACTCAGGGACCTGACTCTGCAGCGCCACCCTGTTTGTGTCCAGCATGTGTGGGGTCTGCAGAAACCTCTGATGGTTCTCATTCAGTAAATATTTTATTTACCTGTTATTTTCGCAGTTTTTATGTTAAATCAGTTGCTGAGTAAAGCAGAATATTAGCATAGAAATGGGAGATTTTCCTCCATCAGATCCCAGAGTTGGAAAATAAACGTTTGGTTTTCAGCAGCTGCAGAATCTGTTGGGTATTAATGAAAACATGAGTGAACAATTCCTGCTGGTTTGATCTGAACGTCGTGTTAAAGGCTGAAGCAGCAGCAGCGGTTCCTGCAGGTGGGTTTGGGTTCTGATCCGGTTCTGATCACATTCTGGGGAACGTCGGGTCGAGCAGGTGGTGGGATTACTCCGAGTCCTCCTGATTCCTGGATGATTGTCGTCTTTGCTTTTCATGTTCAGCGCAGAAAAAATCAGCTTATTGCTAAATTTATGCAAATAAAAAGCATCTGAGAAGCTCTGGGAAAATATCACTGAATGTAACCAGACAATATATATATATATATATATATATATATATATATAAACACCAGAGCAATAGAGGCCCAGATCTACCACACCAGACAAGACCCAAGGTGTAGGTTGTGCAAGGAGGCCCCT
>CAEGAD010014527.1:0-51918 GCA_903067055.1 Poeciliopsis paucimaculata
GTTGGACCAACTTAATCAAGTAGTGTGAAGGTACCACTGTAAAATAAGGTGGTTTCAACTAAATTTACATTCATCTTGATCAAGTAAAATCAATGGTTTGGTCCTAAACATTGCAGGATAGTTGGGCTGGCTCTATTACATTACACTGGGTCAAACTATAGTAACTGAGTTACATGAACCTTACAAACATAAGTTGAGCCAACACATTTCATTTAAGTTTGAATAACCATGATGAATGACGTAGAGCCAACTCATTTGATTTAACTTATCTTAACCATCATATATCTAGTTGAGCCAACACATTTGAATTACATTCACCCATGGACTGACCATAATTCACGTTGAGCCAACACATTTGGTTTACATTAGAACAACCATAATAGGTTAGGTTGAGCCAACTCATTCAATTTCAATAGGAATGACCACGATATATTATGTTCAGCCAACACGTTTGAGTTAGGATCACCCATAGGATAACCATAGTAACAGGTTGGGCCAACACAATTGCTTTACATTAGAATAATCTTATTCAATTACGTTGACCTACCGCATTTGCTTTAAATAGGAGTAGCACAGGTACATGGTGCTGACATAAAGCAAAGTAATCAGGTGGAAATCCTTTCCATGATGTTTTTATGTTCATCCAAAGAGTTATTTTTTTCAGTGCAGTTGATGAGTTTGGGTCTGGCTATTGAAAAGAGAGCAGTACTGGTTAGATAGTCTGTCAAGAAATTTGGCACAGAACAGATTGTGGTGTGAGACTACTTGGCGTCCTTGTTCCAGAGAAATTCTCGAGTACAGAACTGCAGGCTCGCACTTATGTTGGTCAAGCCTTTTAGTTCCAATAAAACTTTGCACAAAGCAAAGGTTGTGAAGATATGGACAGATATGTTTGGTGTGAAAAAACTGAATAAAAATGTTGTAAAGACTGCAAAGTCTTCTCACCCTACATTAGTGTCTGATCTAACAAATTATTTTTGGAAGAATGTCAAAAAACAAAAAAAACAAAAAAAAAAACAGAGTTGAAACACGTACGCAGGCTAATGACAACTCCAAACTTATTTTTACGGTTGTGGGTCTCTGATTTGTAATATAAACTGGATGATAAGCTTTGCTCTACAACCTTTTAAATTGATTGATATGTATGAGCGTTGCCTAAAGAGGCTCATTTCTACACCTTAAGCACATTGTTTTTCATTTGGAAACCACCAAGCTCAAAATAGCACCAACAAAAAGTTCACTATCTTCCAGTTTTGTTAAAAGATTGGAACTCACATCAGATAGAGATAAAATGCCATGCCTCCGAGTTGTAAAAAGCTGTAATTGTATTTCAGTTTTGTATCAAAGAGCTCCTGATTGAAGGATGAGGCAGGAAACTATCTTGTGTACCCATTTGAAAAATGGCCAGGAAGCCTTGCCTTAAAGACTACACCAGGATACAATAAGTCACTGCAATGGGTTCAAGTGTGCATCAATCATTCCTCCATCCAATCAAAGGAGCACAGATGGCGAGGTACGCCATCAGCAAAGTTGTGATTGGGTTAAAAGGGACATAGCATGGAGTCTGTTGGTGCATTATCGGTTTCAATCACTGTAATGCACCATGCTCCCAGAATGACCTCTGGGGTGTGTGTCCCATCATATATCATCACTATCCATCTCTGTGGACTTGTTGACCAACAAACTCACATATTCTGGCCCCTGAAGACCGAGATGCAGCGGGCTCCCCATCTGTACAATATGCATGAAATAGCTCATACAAACTATTTCAAAGCATGAATGCACCCCAAAATAGTCTATCACGGAGCCTATGAGAGAGGAAACAGGATTAGACCAATGGTTGGGTGAGGGCAGAGACGCAGTGCTCCATCACAGTCTGCAAAGCCTTGTAGGGACAGTGAGACAGTAAGAGGCTGAGAGATGAAAAGGAGGATTCTTTCCCAGTTCATTTCAGTCCCTCCTACTGCTCTTTATCTAACCCTTGACTTGGATGAATCCTGTTATGGTGTGACATGAACCTGGGGCAGCAGAAAAAGAATACATTGGACAGACAGAAGCAGGCAGGGAGCTGTGGGGGCAGAGGCTGATAGATGCAGCTGAGCTGAGAGGCTCGTAGACAGACAGGTCATTGCTCAGTCCGCTATGGAAAGGTGTGGGCTGGCATGAACACACAGCCAGATGGAGCTGTTAGGGTCCACCCTGGCAGAACAAAAACACCACCTATATAGTATTATTCACTAATAACGTTGGGTTTCTGCACAATTTTGATCTTCAAGCACAGCATTACATCTGTACCCAGGTCTCTGCAGGCATGTATGATTTCTGTGATAACACCAAAGACTCACAGCAGAACAAGGACAGTGGTAGGCAAACAAATCTATTGATTAATCTCTCAAAATCATATTCTTCCCAATCTAATGGGAATAAAAAATATATGGGATTTATTGGGGAAAAGGGAGGAAGTCAAAGCTGGTAGTTTTTTGCAAGAGGAAGCGTCTCACCCGAAAACTGACTAATGACATAAAATTGCATCACAGCTGGGGGAATATTGAAATGATTTTATGGAAGTGGGTGACGGGGTGCGGTTCCAGTTGGGGGAGCATGACAGCTAAAAATCAAAACACTGACATATTACTTCACTGGAGATCCATGATAGATATTTCCATGTTTAGTGTTGAGAATTTTTAAAAGGGAAATTTCCTTTTAAGGGGTATAAATATGAAGGGGAAACTATTAGAAAGAAATAAAATGCATGCGATTATATAAATAAATTTGTGAATGTTTTTTTAAATTATTATTATTATTCTGATCACTGTAAAATAAAGTGCAAAAAACATCTGTTGAAGTTACATATTTGTTACTTCAAGTCCAAGTTCAACACATAATGGGAGCAGGAATGAGCTTTCTAGCCCTTTCATTGGTAGACAACTCATAGTGAATCACAGAAAAGTAAATTGTTTATCACAAGGTCTGCAAACATGAAGCTTAATATTCATAACAAGCCAAAGAACAGTACTGAAATGAAAGCATAGACAGCAGCAGAAGGCTACAAGAGAATCAACATTTGTTGCACAGTGGACCCCTGCCTGACATTGTGCCCATTTTGGGTGTTTTTCTGCGAAACATAACTCAAAATTATTTGTGGAAAATGTACCTATTCACAAATAGCTTTTTTTCATACAGAAAAATATTCAAAATAAAATGCAGCTACAGCTGGGGGAACCAGGAATACGTAGGCACAATGCTAATTCCCACATTATTGGTTAATTTTTGAAGAGCAGCCAATCCAGGAGGGCAATTTACTATCTTTGCTGCTGTTTGGCTTTAGACCCAACAGCAGAAAAAAGATGGTTTCCACTGTGTGTAATAATGCACCTTAAAATAGGCAGTTATAATTATTTTTAGAGGGGTTGTCAAATATTCACAGATTCTTTTCCACAGGAAATTGTGATCACTAACCCTTGTTGATACCAGAGATTCACAGTAACCTCTGGTATTAACCTTGACTTCCAACAATTATGTAGAAGTCTAAGTTTTTAAGCATTCACATCTCTGAACATATAATGCGTTCAGACGTGTAGTGTAAGAATTAGTGGTTCTTGATCCTGTTATACTCTAGTCTCATAAGTATCAATAGTATACAGACTGGATTCAGTCTCAAAGCAGAGGGTTATCATTGGTTCTCTAAAGAGTTTAAGATTTTACATTTCAACCTTTTAAAAACCGCTGCCCTTACTCTAAGTGCTGTATTTTATCTCTTGAAATTTAACTTAAAGCAGATGAGTCAGGGATCCTGCTGGATCACAATGTTTTGTCACAGTTCAGCAAAAACTTGGCAAAACAGGAACATTACCGCTGAGCATTAACATACTGTGAAATTATAATGGCTAAATAATTAGCACACACAATTAAACAGTGTAATGGAAAGCCCTATGAACACAGGGTTAAACCTGGGAGATATACAGAAAGTAAAAACACAATGAGAATTTCTTACTTGACAATATTGAGCATTGGGGATTTCACAACTCAGACACTATAATTATGTGTCTGAGACATGAAGTGGGTCATAGGAGATTTATCTTGTTACTGAATGTAAGGGTTATCTTTTCCCAGCTAGTTTGAAAGAAGCTGATCTATGGTTTAATTTGTTCTTGGGGTGCAAAGAATAGTTCAAAGGATTTAGGATGGACTATGTATTATAGAGGAAGGATTAAAATGATATGTGATCACATTTCTGGTAGAGAAATGTCTCCTAGAAGGACTCACTTCTGTTGTCCTTGCTGAGTCTAGAATCTACTCCAAAGAAAAATTTAAAAGAGCATTATGGTGCAAAAATGGAACTCATTAACAGTTGTTGTAGATACACAAACATGCAGTTAGACAGAGGAAAGGCCAACACATTTCTGTGACTCAGTCACATATAGATTGTACTTTTTCCACTATGTTCCTGAGAAATTTTTGCTCGACTTTAACCTGATCGAGTCAAGACATTTTTGGATGAAAAGTGTTGCAGTCCTTGATGGATTTTTGTCAGTCACACCACCAGTTGGTCATGTTTTCTGACACTGGTTGTTATGACATGTAGGTTGATATTTTTGCTGCCCTTTGGACTTGTGAATCTTCATTTACATGCCACTAAATTGTAAAATTTAATGCAGTACCCTATTAAATCAGATTCTGTACTGGGAAATATAAGAGAAATAACATGGGCTGGGTTTCCCAGTCTCTTTTTTTTTTTTTTTTTTTTTTGCCCAAGGTCAAAACCATCATTTTATACAGTTTTGGTTTTATTATGTACAAGTGGAACTTCTTCAAATGTGCCTCATGTTTTCTTTGAGAGGATAAACTATATGCATTGAGTGATTGCTTTGTATGATGTTTCTGCATGAGCTCATCATACTTGACATTTCTCCTTTGAAGTTACTTAACTTGAGGTCACTTCAGAATCTGCACTGAAAAAATTAAATGTCTGCAGGAACATACCAGGTTATGTTAAAAAGCATCATCCATCTGGTGTGTTAAGCGTGATTTGTCACAAGCAAAGGCTCTGCAATTGTGATTGAGTGATCTCCTCAAGTCAAGAACACAATTACAGTGTAATCACATAGCTCCCTTTCTGCTCCTCAAACTGCAGAGAAGAGGTAGATAAGCAGGTTGTTATCGGTCAGCTAAAGAGCCTCAAAGCAAGCTTCCATACCAAATGACCAAATGATGAGGACAAAGAAGATACAGCTCGTCAGATCGTATAGATTCATGAGTTCCATTTAGTGGAGATGTTTCTTAGGTAAAGTTAGCATACAGAGCAAGCAACAGTTTAATATCCTTTAGAGGACCCTTATGACAAAAATAATCAAATATTTCATGAATCAAACAAATTAAAAAAATAGGGCAGTACACTATTATTTAAAAAAAACCATGTCCTTGTTTTACGTTATTTGCTTCATTCAGAGGGTCTAAATGTGGGATTATTTACCAAAGGCGAGGACTCTGATAAAGTTTTAAAATTTTAGCAATAACTAATGTTTGGCTTTGATACATGCAACATATGTAGTGCAATGCCATAAAGCTCATCGGAAGTTGCTAATGATGTACACAATCATCCTCCACTACAAAGAACTATTGTCCTTTCTGAACAAGATGGCTGTTAATGTTAATTCACAGCCAGGAAGAATTGAACTTCTTCCTTCACTCTCTCCGCTGCCATTAGTAAAACCACAGCCAGGTTACAATTCAAATACAGCACAGAAAATCAACATCCTTCAAGTCTCAGCCCAATAAGATGTTGACTGACTGGGTCGGGTTGGCCAGTTGTCGTCTTCATTAAATATAGAAAAAACGTCTCATGTTCTGTCCAAAGCCAACAATTTAGACATCACTACAGTGGACCCCTGCCTGTTCACAAGATGTTAGATTTTGTGGTGGTGCTAAGATTGTTTCTACTGAGTGTATTAATGCATATAAAGTAAGTTTGGCGTTTGAACTATCTAACCCAGGCAGTGAGAAGTGTTTTTAGAGAGGATCTCTGGTATCTGCAGATTTTAGCTATTCACAGATGGCTTCGCAATAGAAGCCATCTAGATGTATTTGTGTCCCTCCCTTGCCACTCTTTTGTGGAACTAGTGACCTTTATTCAAGCTAGTAAGTCAGGAAATGGGCAGAAAGAGAAGGGGAAAAGAAAGTGAAGGGCAGAAATCAAAAACCTTAATTCAGAATCAAAAGTCTCAGGTTTTGAGACACCATTCTTCATTTTATTAGCCACTTTTACATGTTGAGATCGAAGTCAAAACCATGTGTTCCATGTCTGGGCCAAACTCTTGGTTGATAGTTAGAAATGAAGTGCAGAGAACAGTTGGCAGCACGGTTGCTTTGCCTTGTCCAGGGTGAACCCAGCCTCTCACCCAACGACTGGAGACAGACACCATCTACTTTATACTTTGCAATGATAAGCAGGTGTAGACAATGGATTGATGGATAAAGGACCCATGCTTACTGTGACAATGTCCAGCTATAACAGGCCTTCTTATGATAAAATATGCCCTGAAATATTTCACCAATGTATTTTTTGGAATGGCCTCCGTGCTGCTATAGGTTAATTTTGGCCACTGACCTCATTTTTTTCCTTCATGCTCTCTAACAATTTAACTGTGTACACAAAGAATCCTGCATTCTTGTTTTCAGGAGAAACGTGAAAATGGGTGACACATTAATTGGGCTGCTCTTCATTCCATTTTCCTCGATTAAGTAGAGTATAGCAGAACATAGCTTGTAGCCTTCTGCATTTTATCCATGCCCCTATCACTTTACAGCCTTGTTTTCCTTTTCAAATATACCAACAGTTTTCAAATAATCACCGTTATTACAAATATTCAATAATCCAATTAACCAAAAGCAGCCAGGACATACATTGTGTTTATGTGATTACCTATTACAAATTTTGGTTGCTCATGCTTCATCGTTGTAGCAACAACCACATTTTAAAACAACTGAGCATGCAGCATCTTGCTTTTGTTTGTAAGCTAAAAATGATTATTGTAATGCGCTCTGTATCGTCCATTAACATGGTCAGTGAAACCATCTTATTTGGATAATAAAGAGTTTAGAAAATCTGAAAGTAATAAGAGAAAAAAATATCAAACATCGTCGCTGCTGTGTAAAAATGTAGCACCTTTGTCTTAGCTCACATATTGAGTGAGTCCCAATACAAGAAACATCCTCCATCTTTATTCATTTATTTTTTTTATTTAATAAATGATATTTGACTTCAAGGTCTCAGACAGCTGTGAAGCATGTAAATAACTTTTCTTTTATTTACAATTAATAAGACAGGAAGTGAGTAGAAAAAGCAGAGGGAATCAAAACCTGGACAATTGAGGACTATCAGCAGCCGCTCTTCCTCTACACTGTGCACCACCCCTTCACTGTATAACTGTAATCAGGTGAATAAATAAATGGAATAAAAAGGAGAATTACTATCTGAGAGGGGGCCATGTGATGTAAGACAGAATCAGAAAAGGAGAGCTGTAAAATGTGTAGCTTTGAAGGACAGACAAAGAAAAGAAAGTCTTCAAAGTTTCCTGTTATTCTGCTCTAGCTTGGCCACCGCGCTTGTAAAATAAATGTGCATGTTTGTTTACTGCGGTATATGAAGCTACAGAGGAAAACCAATGTGAAAAAGGAAACATCAAACACAATGAAGGAAAGCAAAAAGGAAACCAGATTCGTCTAGTCTTCGAATGCCTCACCACTCCATTTCGCTTTCTAATGGAACTTGATGTGTATTCAACCCTTAAACATAAAAATCCCCTCAGAATTAAGATCATTCCTTCACCTGTCACTCCTCCCTCCTTCCCTCTTCTTCCTCCTCTCTCTGACAGTGGTGATGGATGTTGCCTGTGCCTCAGACTGAAAAGGGAATAGACTGCTCTCTCTGTGCGTTTCACAGCAATCTGAAGCTGTCAATAAGCACACAAACACACACACCCCTACACGCAAGTGTGTGAAGCTGTCATGTCTCTATCAAACAACCTGCCTCATGCATCAAAGGGAGACAGCAAAACACCCAGAGAGCACGCAAACGGCAACAAAAACCCAAAGTTTGTCCATAGAAGGTATAGAAAAGTTGCGTTTCGTTATCGCAGCGTCTTCATTTTCTCACCTCAACATTTACCTTTGATCTCTCAGCAGAAAATGTTACAAAAAGGAAGTGAGTGTGAAACCAACTGTCACTTCTGTCTGCCTCATTGTCATTGAGTTGTACCATGATGCAGTTTCATATTATGACTAATGCAATCTCAGTGAAGTGAAAATCATTCACTTCGTTCCATCTTGATGTAATCTTTCACTCTGTGTCTGTTTTTGTCTCAACATTAATCAACCAAGACATCACTTGCAAGAGTGGGTGTCAATGTGAGTCAGATGGGCAGTTATCCAAGGCAGTATGGGTAAATAAGTCCTGTTTAGTCCGCTTTAATTGAACGCCATCTTGCTTTGCCAAAAAAGTCTGGTTCGTCTTTGGAGGTGTATATTGAACTCTGATGTGGACTTAAAAGCAAACTCGGGTCTTTCTGAAAACCAAGGATTTCCCCCTGGTTATCGGCAAATTTTAGAAAAAAAATAATAATCTGACGCCACTGTTGGAAAATTACAGTTTAATGGCAGAGCACTTCCACATCTTTTGGTACTGTCATCTCCTACAAAATACTGTGAAGATATAAAAATTGAGACACAATGAATACTTTCTGTTGAAATCCCAAAGGACCCTGTGCAGTTTACTCTGGGAGTTCCTCCTGAAACCCTGATTCACAAAGACCAGAGATATACATTACACTTTATTTTGCAACTTGAAAGGAAAACTATTACTGTGAACTGGAGAAAATCATTCCCTCTAACTAAAAAAAGAGCAACGTTAAGGTATGTCCCATAACTTAATGTTATGGAACATTAAGAGTTTCATAATGACTTCAACAAGTCATTATGGACCACCTGCCTTCAAAGGTCCAACTGACAATGGAAATCTTTCTACAAAGATGTAGTCTAGTGACTCAATGCCTTGAGATGTTTAAACACCCATTGTCAAGAATGTTCTTATGTATGCACACTCCTTGTTTATTGATCTTAAATAAAAGTAAAAAATAAAAATCTGGGTCTGGTCTGAATGCAAGTTCGAAAGCCAAGTGGACCAGAGACCTCTCAAGAAGCAGGCAGTGGCCAGTCCACTACATTCATGACAAACACACAAGTCTGGAGCTAGCGGGAGAAATTACATGTGGTCTTGTGGGACAGACTAAAGGGAAATCTTACAACTGCTGAAATGTCCACTCCATTTTTGTTTCCATTTTGTGAAGAAGGAAGTTGCACTTTTCTTCTCAGGTTTTTGTTTTGTTTCCTCCAAGTGTTTCTTGGTGCAGCGCCACCACAGATGAAGGGGCACACAGCTGGCTCCAAAGGTTTAGTTCATCTGACACAATGAAGTGTGAAAATGAAAAACAGCTTAATATGTAATATTGTGGCAAGTGTGTCTACTGACCAACCAATTGTAAACAGATCTAGCAGTGGTGTAGGGACCAAAACTTATTATATCTGTTCAGGAAGCTTTGCTCATTCAATTTACTTCACACTGGTTTTCAACACAAAGCATAAAATCTTTAGCCAATAAAAACATTGGCCACAGTCCCAAAATGGTTTTTACCACTTGATCTTCTCTGATTAATGCATAGAAATCTTTCAGTCATGTTCATTTTAGGAAAATGACCAACAGCTTCCTGTCAGCATAGCTACAGTTTCATGTTTGCTTCAGCTTCACTGACTCCTCAGTGATACAAGTTAGAGATGCCAATGAACAGTCGTGATAGATTTGAGACAGATTTTACAACAATCTGATTGTATTTAGGCAGCTTACCAAACACTTGAAGGCAGATTGGCCTACTTTTTAATTTAGTAGTTATGTTATTTTGAAGGTGGAATGTAGAAAGCATTATAAAAAATGCAATTTATGTTTGTAATTATGTCAATGTCATCTGCAGAGGCACATATTAAAAGTATCCAGCTTTTCCTTCGTAAGTAAATACAAATCCAACCAATACCACGCTCATGTTTCCATATGACTGTTAACAGCTTCTGCAAATTAGTAAACATTTGCTGTCAGACAGAGTGATGGTCCACTCAGTCTTGGTTGTCCAATCTCACTCGCATTACTGACTAAGCAGTTGAGTAAACAGAACATAGATTGAATTAGTCCAACTCTGTCATTCGTCCTAGCTTCAGAAAGAATAAACAAACAGTGTGATCAGCCTACAGGAATGATCCAACTGCTGCTTAACCAGCTTGATCTGTCTAAAGATCCAAAATGATTCCCTGCATTTCCCAACATGCTTGCTATCACTTAGTCTGCCATAGCAATGGAAATGTATTTAGTGAAGCACAACTAATATGGTTAATAAAGCATTATGAGTCTGATCTATTTTCAGTGATCTAATGAGTCTTCTGTTGATGTTATTTGAGGGATTCAGAAAACAACGAGCATCCTCTTTCAATGCCCCAATAATCCTTTAGGCTGCTAACCTAAAGGCAATGTGTGACTGTGTGGCACATTCAGAGCTTGGCGCCGTCTTATGGTCTTTTATTCTACATTAGATAACAAGTTTAACTATTTTTATTCCATAAAATAAGTACTATAAAAGGAGCATTAAAAAGGAAAACAAATGCTACATGATGGAAATGCCATCAAAAAGTCAGAATCAGCAAAATTCTGACCTGAAATCTTCCAACCAGTCATTTAGAACAATTGTAATTGTCACCAAGTGGCATACTGGAATGCCCATAGGGGGGCCAATCTGTTATAAGGCAGCGCTATTGGAGACACAAAGCATAGTCCGTAGACTGGGGAGTAAAACATTACTGCTTGCAACGAGCACAAGACATGCTTGAATATTACCTGATCATACACATACCTGATGCCATGATGGCTGTGTGGGTTTAACCCCGTCTGCCCAGTGAGAGTCTAACTCACGTTGTGGAAACGCTCTCAATTAAATGCCGGACCATAAAACAATGTACTGACCTTAACCTTACCACTTCATGGAAACAAATATTTCTCAGGCTCTGCTGATGGAATGCTATGTGGAGACCTGAGGGATTTTTGCAATTCCTTAGAAGCATCAAATAATATTATTGAAATGTTTACCTAACAACTTCAGTCTGTCGAGCATACATGAAAGTAATTTAACACTGTCGCGTTTTATTACTTTATTGCTTAGGTTTACCAGTTTGCAGACATTCAGATATTGCCAGTTATGAGTCGAAATACTACGATTTTGTGGCTCAAAGACGTGAAAAATAGGATCCAGACAAAAAATTGGAGGTTTGCATGAAGAACACTATAAAAGCACACCTGCTGGTAGCAACATATTTTTATCATCACCCTCGTTGGTACCATAACGTTCTTCCACAAACATGCTTTGGAGAGTGAGACTTTGAAATATTCCTGCTTCATGGTGTTTTGATTAAAAGTAAAAAAAAAAAAAAAATGTATCGTTTTAGGTCAAATGGACACATGAATGCAAAGAGAAAACTCTACAGGGTCATTTGAAACATTGCATAAATAGATTTTAAGCGTTCCATTCGGCCTCATTAAAGCACACCATCAATATATCTGAAGGGGCGGTGTAGCACTTGGTGCAGCCTAATGAATGGAGCATCAGCAGTGACAAATTGATGGCACTTTGCCACAGATTGAACTCAGTAGATGAAACTCTGTGCCAAGTTCTCTGACCGTCCAAGGAGTATTGATTTTAACACAGATGATCATGCAATGGCACATATTACACAATGCTGATGCTCCCCCTGAGTAGCAGCATAACAGATGACCTTTTGGTTTGGAGTCCATGTATATCATCATAAGCGCAGCTACTGGAACCCAGGGAAACCCTCCAATGTTGTAAAAAATAAAATACACAACTCCAAGAAGTGAGAAATAAAGAGAAACTTGTTATTGTTTAGGCTGGCTAGAGTTTGAATTTCACCGTTTCTTAAGTGAAACTGTAAGACAAATTGCAACAGCAAAGTTCCACTATATAAAGCAGAGATTTTGAATTTAGACATACAAGTTAGAAATGTTAAATACAGCATTGTTATGTCACAATATTGGCTGTTCCAACTTTTTGTCTTCCTAGGGTATTTTCACACCTGATAGTCCAGTAGACTCAGCTTTGGACCAAAATTGCAACATTTGATACATTTCCAGCTGCTGCTGTTCACTTCCACACTGCACTGTGTCAAACCAATAAAACACTTTGAAAAACTTTGTAGGTACTCCATGTATAGTTTTTTCATGCACAAAATCATGCATATCTTTGAACTTTCCAACATACCCAATATTTTCAAACAACATCTATTAGATTAAAAACAGGGAAAAAATGCATACAGGAGGAATGGGTGAACACCGACCGAGCATGCGATTACCAACAACTGCCCAGCTCATTAATATGTCAGGAAAAATGTTCCCCTGAGCTGCTGCAAGTATACTCTTCATGATCACAACTCTTTCATTTATTGTCACAAATCTCTGCTATAGTCGTTTGAAAAGTTAGTCCAGCTTAAGACTGAAGTTGAACACATTGAACAGAGAAAAACAGGACTCTCTCATTGTAGACTCTCCTTTTTTCCCTTGTTTTCTCTATCCAACTATTCTACACTGAGATTCTGTGAACAGTGTTGTGCCAATGAAACTTACTGAGATAACATCAGGCTACAGAGTAACTCATGAGGTAAACTGCTGCCAATTCCTTCTCACCAGCCAACCCTGTTGTTCGCTCATTCTGCTGCTCTCCAAAGCAGTGATATCACAGAAACACTTCATATCCAGCCTCAAGCCACTAAATCAATTTTCTTCAAGCCAGGCCAATCACAATCACTTGAACGTGACTGCAGCTCCCCCAGCATAAGGTTGCAGTGCCAAAGCGACTCCCACTCTATTGGTCAGTGATCACAGTTGTTTCCAGGAACACAAAGGAGCTTCTACTGCAGGTTGGCATTCCCAGCTGATTAAAATTTACATGCATAATTCATGACAGCTTCTAATAAGAGTCCAGCACTTTTGATTATATTTTATCTTCGTCTTTGACTACTGTCAAGTAATATAACAGTTAAAGCTAATTTGCTCGGAGTACTGAGGTTGTTAACATTAGCAGAATGCAGATTGTGCCGAGGCCGTGGCATATTTTTATTAATGTTATAAAACAGCATGATCTAATTGATAAGTGATATTCTGAGAATTAGTGGCGCAAAAGGCCGCTATGCACCTGCACAAGAGGGGCGCCTGCACTAGAGGGGCGCATCATCAATGTGGGGAATTTTTTTTCTAGTCAGCATTTTATATATGTAACAACTGTTTGTGTATGAAATAATCAGTAACAGAGGAACAGTACTGATTAGGCGCCCCTCCCCTCCTGCCAGCCGCTTTCTCCTCCCATACAGGTAGGTTGGCCAGCAGCCCTTCCAGAAGCGCTGAGGAGCGTTTTTTTTTTTTTCTTTTAAATTTGAATTGTATTAGTGCCTGGACAACAGGGAGCTAAAGATGGTAGAAAAAAAACTCCGGGGCACAAGACAGAAAACGGAAGAGGGATAAAGATGTAGAGACGGAGAAAAGCTTTTCAAAGTGGTTGAAAGGCAGAAGGTAAGTAATGTCAGCGTATCAACAAGAGAGTTGTAAATATTCAGGTTGGTTTAAGCTAGGCTAAAATAACAGGTGGTTGGGGGTTAGGGTCTCCGCCCGTATTGAACCAATACGGGACGCGATTTATTCCGTGTTGCTATAAATGTCTGATAGGCAAACTATCACACACATCTCAACAATAAGTGTAATAATAATGACCGAAACAAAACATGGAAAATAGTAAGGTCAGCTAAATTGTCATTGCGGGACCTAAATAGGACCCGCAACTGACGCTGTTGTCGCCGTTGCCTAGAGACGAACACTGCGCAGCCGCAATGAGCTGCCGTTAACCTGCGTCTTTTTAAAATGTCCACCCGATACTACACCGTCCTCAAAACCTCTGGCAGAAATGCAGACGGTAATGGGAAGACACACATTACAGGCTAAACAGTTAGAGTGACGTTTAAAAGGGCCATTAAAAATGTGTCAGCGGTATTTAGGCCGCACAGTGGGTTGTTTGATATCAGACAGAATCGATCAGGAGAGGAACTGCAGACCCGTCAGATCCTAAAGAACCAGGCATCAGTCTCTTCATCCCTCAGTCAAAAATAATATAAATGGCAATTTAAAAGGACAAATCATAAGGTTTCATATCAAGCTATAAGAATGATAGAAAACATGCTAACAAAATGTCTCAGACCTGCAGGCCAGAGGCGGTTCTAGACACAGGATAACAAAAGTGGCTCTTTGGCTCACTTGTACAAGTTTATGTCGGGGGGGGCTTTGGGTGCCGGGTGAGATGTTCGCATCCACCTCAAAAATATGTAGTTGCGCCCCTGCTGAAAATTTATTTTTGCAGCCATTTGAGTGACATAGCTGCACAGAGTGGTTTACTCTCATTTGTTCCTGACCCACTTACAGCAGTGAGAGCAAGGATTCAATTGGGAAGCCAAAATGTGTCCATGTGTCCATCCATCCATACTTCCGTTCCCAGAATACTGCCCCAAGGTTCTATCTGTAAAGCGTCAGTGTAAAATTAGCCTGGTCATAGCCTTCCTTAGCAATTCCACACTATTCTCATCTCTCTTCAGTACTCCTTCTGGGATTTCTCCCATTGAGCTTGATTTCTCCAGTTGAATTCCCTCTTGGCCAGAGTGAAGGAGTTGTGAATAATGACGTGCTGTTTTAGAATTGCAGTTTACCTGTGGTTATGCTTTGGTAATGGCAGTGGAGGAAGTGAACAAACCTATTCGCTCCATGTTTTCCACACTTCCAAATACTGAGCAATTAATGTTGAAGCAAGAGGAATGTTTAATACATTTTATTGTTGGCAAAGATATCATTTGACTCGGCATTTCACAGCGGGGGATGGATGTTTAAAGCATAAGCAATTTCCGGTAAACTTCATCAAGATCATATAGTTTAAAACATCAAGAATCCATTGCTCAAGAAAGCAATCGTTTGTCAATAGTTGAGGGTCCAGTCCCTCTGGACGAAGCAAAGCGTAGAACAAATGGCTGAATTTTACCATGCTACTCTGTGGACTGATGAAAGTAGAACTTTGCGTCTGTTCAAACTATGTCTTGAACAGAACACAGCAATTCAGCAGTTTGTTCATTTACACTGTGCTACTTTTCTAATAAACATACCTGCAAACAGACATACCTACAAACATCCCAATGTCTCACGTCTCTGTTTGGTGATGGAAGGGAAGTTGCACCATCTGTCTAACATAATGATACAATTGTAAGTTGCTCAAACTAGGATCCTTCCACATTTTTACTGCAGCTGCAAATTATGAAAGCACTGGAGTGAAAACAGAAACAAAAGTTTAGCAGAGTGCAACACCCACTGGGAACAAACCAGACTTACAGCTGACAATGCAAAACAAACTCTCCCTCCAGTGGAACAGAAACAAAATAGCCTATAGTTAAAGGCTCTGGTCCATTTCTGAGGAAGCACCCAAAGGACCACAGAAGGTACACAATGATTAAGTTTTTTGGTGCAGGGATAGTTTATTTATATTATTTCCTTTCAAAAATGAAGAAAAAAAGTAATGTATCAGCCATACATTTTAAGCTTTTTTCATCAAACAAAACATACTTTTCTTCCCTTGATGTAAAACTGACAGGAACGCGTGTGGTTCAGAGGAACAGTTTGTGGGTTGGTTATCTTGCCAGAGCACCCTGTTTTTGAGAGAGTGTCTCTATGTGAATTGCTCATTAAAGCGCAGCAGCAGCTACTGATAAAGAGAATTGGATTACTGTGATTAATACAATGTGTCACTTGTAATGTCTTTAACAGTATGAATCACAGAGCTCCATGTACAGAAACAAACCCACACATTTACTTATTTCAACAGTTTGGAGTTGCAAAATGACATGAAGCTCATCTGTCTGAGTAACACACAGTCCTACAAAATGTCACACTCATGGCAGTGGTGTTTTTTAATGGCTTAGTGTGTTGAGACTTTTCCTTAAAGCTTTGGATTATTGCACCATTATCAACACCATTAACAATTTTGTGAATTTGGTTGGCATGTGTGCACTACAGGAACATCTTCCTCTGTCCATGTCTGTTTTTACATGCAGGGGTGAACAGTGTGTGTGTGCTGCTCTTCTGGGGCTTTGGAACCAGTTGCCAAATCCCAAGCACGCAGCAGAGTCCTTTAATTGATGAAGTGAGGACGATAACATCCACACAGTTGGAGATGATGATAGTAACCCGAATAAGCAATATTTCCGTGTGTTTGTGTGTGGGTGTGCATGCCTGTGTATGTTTTCGTGCTAAGGTCCCCTGGCTGAGGCTCTTTCTGGCACCTCAGGCACAACAGATGCTGCTCTGTTACACAGAACTGTGCACAGGCATTATATACATGTGCACGCAAACCCACATGTGGTGATATATTAAGAGCAAAAAAAAAATAATAATTAAAAAGTGGAGTAATTATTTAACCTATTATACAAAAATTGTATCTTATCCAAAGAGCAAATGAAGGTTTCTTTGACAGGGCAGATATTTCTACCTTTGAGAACATTACATCTACTGATGTATCTTTTGTCTCCTCATCAGCTTGTTTGGAATGAATAAGACCCTGGCAGCAGACTGGAAAACAAGATGAGCAGAACCAAAAAGGCAAATATCAATAGCTGTGTGAAACAAAACAAAACTGAACTATCAGAAAGTCATAGTTGATGATGGCAACAAGAAATGGAAAGCAAAACAGCCTTATCTTGACGGCCGTATCCTCATGCTTGCTGGACAAGAATGTTGATGGTACTATCAGAGAAGGCACCACAAGGAGTTTGCACATAACTTCATGGCAGCAAGGAAGATAAAATGTCACAATGCAGTTGGCTCAGTGACCCAAGATGTGGCCCATTGACAGGTACAGGACCCAAAATGTCTACACAAGGTAAATCCTCTCCCTCTTACCCATTGTCTACAGATAAAGAAACTACCTGCTGTCAGCCAAACAAACAAAACTCCACCCTGAGACTGCAACCCCCATCTGACTTCAGGACTGTGTAGGAATTGGTGGCTAACCAACAATGTTCATGCAAACAGATTTGCATGAATTATGCTTTTTAACCAAAAGAGAGTCGTGGTCAAAGTAACTACATTTTGTTGTTAAATTGGACATGGATTTTACATTAGCCTTCGCAGAAGTTCTGTTTGCACTTTCAGCGTCTTTTTGGCTGCCAACGGCAAAAAACATCAATTTTTCTAGGACTACGTGATTAGCGCCGACTATACAGGCTGGGGTCCAAATTAGTGAAACGGGGTTGGAGATTGAAAGCAGAGGTCAGCTCACCACAGGAAATAACAGCTTGGTCAGCAGCAGTTAAAGTGTGAATGTCACTAAATGTATGGTCGCGGAAAGGTCTCTGTGGGGCAGTAAATTAAACACACAGACACACAAACTTGTCAACAGTGTGACCAGTTCACAACTCCCCTGGGATGTGTTATGAAGCTGCAAGGCCAGCATTTATAGATCTTCACTACTCCCCACAAATACACGCGGACACACACACACACACGCACACGTCCACGCCATCACACACAACAAAGAGTAATTGGGCTTCGTGTTTGCTCTGCTTCCTTGGTTGGACCTGAAATCCTGTGGAAGGACAGCCATCTAAAAAACGTTTTATTCTTTTCCATGAAACTGGACCAGGTTTCTTAGTGGAGATTGAAATAAAAGGGTAGCAAGATAAAGAAGATGAAGTGCAGCAACAACTGGAATAAAGATTGTCTTGATGTTATTTAAAATTAGACAACACTCCTTAAAAATCAATACCTGCAGAGCTACACATTACTCAGTAGGATGAGTATGGGGACATTAGTTAAGTCAGTCTTTAGGATTCAGGGAACTGGCTGATGGAGACTCAGGCTGGACAACATGCTCACAATTTTACATCATAAAAATATTTAACAGAATCTATCCATCTATCCTTGTCTGTATTATATTGGCCATGCCGGGTTATGCGAGGGTGCTAATCTCCAGCATTCAGTGAGTGAGAGGTGGGGTATACAGTGCACAAGTCGCCAGCACATCACAGGGCAACATGCGGAAGGATTCAAATGGATAAAACACAGACGAAGGTAAATACTTTTTACAGACACTTTAAATTGGTGCTACACTTTTTTGGATTAATGTCTCAGACTTCATATCATAATTTATGCATTCCTAAGTGAGTTGCATCAAATGGACTAGCCAATATTTGCATTCAAAAGTGTAATCAAGGGAGACGGTTCAAATTTGAGTGACAACCACATACAGTGAGTGAAAGGTAAAGAGATGAGAGTCTGCCAAGAGATGGAGTGGAAAGAGGAGACAGTTAATTAATAGAAGATGTATAATGAAGATTGATGCTGATGTAAACACAAGTAAGTGGGGCCCTGCAGTGCTGTAGCATTAGAGGGAAAACAGAAATATTAATAATCATGCATATTAATATTGATTAATGATTAAGTGGCTGATAGTTTGTGTAATTAGCATTAGCTAGATGCAATATGCTGCAGATGAATGTTGCACATGCAAATCAGCTATTTAGTTTTCAATGATCACACAGTCCCCTGTTGCCTGGTTCCCTGTAATTTAGCCACCGTTTCTATATGATGACTTCTGTTGGAACTAATATGTGTTCCAAGTGCAGAGTGTATGTTACTACTTGAGGAATGAAAAACAACCACAGGTCTCGTCACAAGTCTGCCAGAACCTAAAGATTTCTGGCTTTACAAGCCAGACACACAGCATGGTAAATGATGATAATAATCATTCAGCAAAGTGAATTAAGTTTGGAACTTACTAAGTAAGCCAGTACACCGACAGTGTAGGAACCGCTAATTGTTGGCTTCTGACAACACTTCTTATGCCAATAAATAATTCTGCTGAATCCAAATGACTGAAAACAAAAAGAAGCCAAAACCAGAGTGAACAGCGGTGCACAAGGGAGATGGAGGGAAACAACAGGATCTCCCACCGTCTCATCCACCTCCTCGCTCCCTTTTAGCTCCCATATTGTTCTATTGTTTCCATTGGGGACAAACAAATGAATACATGGCAAGTGCTGAGAACTGTACAGGCAAGAATAGAGAAGGCTGACCTTTGAGAGGATTATGGGATTTGTTTCAGAACAAAGCGAGAAGGCAATATGGCAGATGGAGTCTGGAAAATAGACTATTGGTGCAGTGAGATGGCAGGAATGGCAAAGTGAGTGAAAGACAAAACAGGAAATAGGATCAACAAGTTAATGCACAGGTCTGATTAGAGTTGCTTCTATGAATAGCAGTTCACCCAAAGTTAGACTGCTGAAAAGATAAGACTGGTTTCTGTTGAGGTGCTACCTGTGGGCTTTCACTTTGTGGATAGGGAAATTAGGGTTAAACTGTTCTGTTGGGAGTTTTTTTGGGGGTGGGGGAGTAAAGTTGATGTTTGATTATGTGAAGAAGACAAAGTGTAAGCTCACATTTTCATGGTGGATATAAAATAGTGAAACCTGTCTTCTGGATCTTCTTATGTTTTCTTGTTTGCTTTCAGTTATGCCTCGTTCACATGGCAGGACTTTAAAATCCTCAGAGACCACACAGCTGCCAATAAAATCTCTTAGGTATAACTGGTTGGATCGTACCATCTGTGGTGGGTGTGCAGCCACAAGGCAGGAGCAACGCACCACATACAAACTAATTTCACTTCCCCACATTGAGATACCAGACATACGTGAATTTGGAGTAGACAAACATGGCCGAGGATGCAATGGGAATAGTTTGTGGACTTATTTTAAGTGATGACAGACATAACAAAAACAAAAAATGTTGGATAAAGGAGTGGAGACAGCATCTCTATTTGCTGCACTATGATATGGAAATGGAGGCAAGTTGTTCTGTTTTGATGTTTACAACTACATTGAGAGCAACGGGCACATAATGACATATATAAGTTCAGTTAAATATTAACACCAGGCATTAGTAAATGTTTTACTAGCACAACTACAATCTACTTGAAATGCATATAGCTTGTTTCAGTGTCAAGCCCTGGCTGAATGAATAAAGTTATTATAACTAACTTATGTCACGTTAACAATGGATAGCTGAAAAGTTACGGGGTATATCAACTGCTACTACTCCTATCCTTGTCATTTCTCTTGATATTCCTTGCACCAAATGTTGAATAAACATTCATGTTGTTGCCACATATCATCGAGACAGTCCTCCATAGCCGACATCCACCAGATTTTAATGTCAGCTGTTCTTTGTTTGGGATTCCCCTCTGTGCTTTTTGATTGGCTACCTGTCACATTTGTGGAACATTGTAGTTTCTCTATTTAGGTTCTTGATGTATGAGGTAACAATGTCTCAATGTTACCCAAGGCTGAGAATCAGATGGCCTATTTTACACACTATTAAAACTACGTCACATAAATGTAGGAATTCCATTTCCTAAGACTAAAATATAGCGCTAGTCCATTTCTTCATCCTATCCTCAGGGAGTTCCCTTTTTCCTCTATCTAAGCTACACCCTAAAAAGGGTGTTTCATAGTGTGTCATTTTCTTTAACCTTAGCTTTGTGCGCATTTGCCCTTGTGTGTGCATGTGCATATATGAGCATGCAAATAGCTAAAAGCGATAGAGGAAAACACAAACTTCAACACGTTAAACAGGATACGTTCCCGTTCACAGTCAAGGGACACCACACATGTTGTAAAATTGGGCCAAGCCAATCCAACATGTTGAATATCCCAGATTTTACTGACCAGACCAGTCTTAAACCACACACAGCAGGATGATCGGGTACAATTTTCTGAAGCGATGATCTTAGAATGCTGAACCTTATAGTTATAATTATAAGTTAGTTATAATAACTTTATTCATTCAGCCCGGGGTTGACACTGAAACAAGCCATGATTGTCGGCAGGGGAATATTGGGACCAAAAATCCTGCAACGTGAACCATGATTTATAATAATTAAGCTCTCTAATATATATTTTTTTTCTTGTGATTTTGAAAAGACAACTGTGATATGAGTAAATTACATATTTACATTTTATTACATGGTATTTTTATTGCTGACAAGTTGATTTGAAAAATTCCTCCTGTTTCTGATATCAGTATATGTTATTATGCATGTTCAAAGTCAAATAAGGATGACACTAAAACAATGTTTTGACAGCAGTAGTTTTGCATTAAAAATGTCTCTTCGGTAAGGTTGGAGTAAGTACCCCAGCTTTTTACAAGGCAAATATTTATTGCATGTTCAGTCTCCTTTGAGAAAGTCAGATGTGCTTGCTTCATGCTCATCCATCACAACGACCTCGGCAACGTGCGCTTTCAGTGATACAACATAAAGGACACTCTGCTCAGCAGGGAGACACCTAAAGCTGTTGAAATCAACGGAACTGCTCATTAAAACTGATGCCAGGACATCCATTCCTCAGACAAAATGTCTCAAATAACAGACAGAAAAATCTATGAGAAAATGTTAACTAGAATGAAAGCAAACTATGGGTTAAGCAGGACGTCGGTATATATTATTAGCCACTTATTGACCAAGAAGAACTCTGACATGTTCTCAGCTACATGAAGCGTCATGCTGTTCTCTCTTCCCTCTCCTGTTGCCTGACCTCTAAAAATATGACATTGGCAGATTTGTGACTCACACTGATAACCAGTCAGATGGCTTTTGTCGTGCCGGGCAGACAACCCCCATTGTGTCTTAAATCACATTTTCTCTTCATCGTTCTGTCCCTTGGTCTTTTTGTCTTCTTTATAGTTTGTTGGTGATGGTTTTATTCAGCCCTGGTAGATAGTCTGTGGAGTTCCCTCAGGACAGTGGAAAAACTGACAACCTGAGAGGCTGAACACGTCTGCACCACACTTACAGCAAATGCCTCAGACAATGAAAAATTCTAAAACGGGCTTTGAAAATTACAAAGGAATTAATAACTATTATAAGGCAATGAAACTGTGACTGGTACACACCTCTGTGTATGTAGTATGCCGTGGTGGACACTACACCACACACTTTGATCACGCTCACATATGTACGTCTGCTGTACTACCCTCATTACACACATGCAGACATGAACATAAGCTTACTACCAACCCTTGGCTCAAGCTTCCAGCCAGAAGCAAGCCAAAGGAAAAGCTTTGATCAATAAATAACAACATCACCAGGGGTTCTGCAAATGGGTATCTGCTCACGCTGTTTACATCGAGGTGTCTACAGTTGGATTTAGGGGGATGGAAGTTATTTTTCTGTCTCTTAACCCATCTTTCTACGTGTCCCCCTGACCTCCGACTAGGATAATCAGCTGTATTCCAGGCTCTTGCAATCAGTTGGCCTCTCAGAGCCCCACTAGTTTGAAAATGCAGGATAGGATTTTTGATGCAACTGGGGTTCATGAACTTCAGTGTTATGAGGATGCCAGTTTTGTGAATAGTTGCATTGTTTATAACTTCACATAGATATTAAAATTAAACGGGGCAGTATTATGTATTTTCTAGACACATAGTACCATTTCATAGCACAATCAAATAACTATGAGGTTACCGCCAATTATGAAAATGCTGTGCATACCATATATAAATTGAAAGGAAATTGACTTGAAATTGGCCTCCGTCTCTTTAAGAATGTCCTACAGATAGACACTGTCCCTTCAACACTTTATAATGATGATGCTTTTCTGTCATGCCGTTTACAGCTCTTCTTAGGAGCCCAGCAGATGCACAGTTCCACCAGGTGTTTGCTAATTGCTCCTGCTGCTAGTCTGAAGGAGCTGAGAGGGAAAGGCGCGAAAGGGATGTTTTGTGAGTCAGATACTTGTCAGCAGACTGCAGGAACTTTGTGGTAATAAGCAGTGCTTTAAATGAGGAGGTGATAAAGGGATGCACAATTAGTTAAATTATTGGCAGTACTACATACATTGCAGTTTGTGATGTGTAAAAATTAATAATTACTTCAAAAATGTTATAGTTTTGTTTTATTTTTCACTCTTGGAGTACGCCATTTTTTCACCCGTTTAATGCATGATAGGTTAAAGGGTCCATTCTGTCCTGGAAGCTACAGAGTCAGCACAGGAAAGCTAACTTTATCTGGATTATTTGTCATCAAATTGCATTTGACTGGTGTAAATTTAGACAGTCCACACTACGTTGCTGTTGGCTGTAATAAAAAAACAAAAAACAAAAGAAAACAGTGAATTGCCTAGCACGATTTCCAAAGGACCTCAACATTTCTCTCCTTAAGACTTTGAGTCATTTGTATGAGCAAAACTGATGAAGGCTGTAACAAGCTAAGCTAACAGAGGATACAGGAAAACAAATGACATGTGACAGTTTGTGGGCAAAAGTCGAACTCTGTGCTGGAAGTTCTTTTAAATGATAGCAAAACTTTTGCTACTGCTTTATGTGAAGAAATGAACCCAACATCAGACTGAAGATCTGACCTGACACAGGCATGTTAACTACTCAAGTATCACACAGTCCGATCTGTCTCAGTCATGAAGCTGAAGGTTGCAGCAGCAACCAAACTCTTTCCTCCGTTTGGTACTCATCTTTACCTCTTGTGATTTCTACATTCCCATCCGGGTCAACATGTTCTGGTTCAAATTGAAAAGGCTTAGCATTACTCGTCGTTGTTTTGGCTGAATGGAACTAGCGCAGCTGGACATAACATACATCATTTACCCAGAATGCAATGCAGTGTAAGCTACATGCCTATGCACGTCATGACAATATTTTATTTCAATTTATAAAAACCAAACCATGTACAACATTTTTACTGCATTGTTTTTATATCTAAAATAAATCATTTTAAAATAAAATTTGTTACAACTAATCAAGGAAATGATGAGGAAATGACATTACAATAGCTAGCAAAAGTTGAATTTGCATAATCTCCCTATACCTAGTAAATTATATGTAACAATTTAATATAAAAGGCTGTAATCTCAAACTAAATATATTTGGAGCCCTTGATTAAGGTGTCCAGACAAAAGCAGCTGAATAAATCTTTGGACAGCTTCTTTGAAAGCTTTGGTGTTGGAAGCTCAGTGTGACTCTGGGCATTAATATTAATATTCTAAATAAACAAGAGTCTTTATGTTATGCATAATGATGCACTAAGTTCTGATGTAAAAAGGTTTTGGCCAGCATGTCCAGATAGTCAGCTGTTGCCAGATGAATCCAGTCGTCAGAGCTGCAGTTAGGCCAACGATGCCAATCGTTTCGTTGCCAGATCACCATTAGTGTGGCTAACGTCCTCTAGCTTCACGCCCACTCACTGAAAAGGTGATTATGTTGTAAGTTAAATGCCTAATTAAAACGTGAGGATAGAGGGAAAAGCATTGGTTCAGTATAGAATGGCAGGATGGCACAGCTGATCCAGGAAGATGTTTGCCATTTCCCCAACAGAGGATGCAGGAAAACAAATAGAAAATGCTCATTTAGCCCATCTCTGGCCATGCATAGCAATAACTCTATGACCACAGAACTGAAATTCTGTAGATGCAATTAGAAATTCAACACAGGCTGATAGAAAAAAATTGATTATGCTGTTTCATAGCCTGATACTTCTAAACAAGCTCCTACTACATGGCTGTTTGCCACAGGAACAGCCTGATAGGACCTTTTTTGGATTTTTCAGGCATTATCTTGTTTGGCTTCTGTCGTATGATGCACAAAAGAAACAAAACAAAAAAGAAAAAAAAAAAAAAAAAAGGGAAGTGTTGCAAAATGTTCTCCAGTTTGGCTCCGGCCAGGATGCAGAGTGAGAAGGAAAGCGTTAAAAACAGCAGACCATCTCTAAACAGCTAACTCACTGATCAAGGCTGGCTTTTCTCTACAATTCAGATAAAATGTTGAAGAGCAGGGAACACTGAGATCTACAGGGAAATGGGTGATTCATTCAACACAAGCACACACATTTTAGAGCCTATCACAAAAAGCCCTGGGATCCAAACTCAGAAAAATACCAGACCCCAGACAAAATATGGCCAGAAATATTAGCTCAACTGCTTAAAACAAACAAGGTACTACAGGGCTGAAACAATTAATCAGATTAATCGAGATGAATCATTGAAATTAACATCAACTGGTTAATTGTTAACTAAAGAAGAGTTTTTAACCCTGGCCCTCAGGGCACACTGCCCTGCATGTTTTAGGCATTCCCCTGCTTCAGCACACATGGTTTCAGTTGATGGCTGATTAACAGGGTTTTGCTGAATTGCAGTCATCTGAGTAAGGTGTGCTGAAGCAAGGCAGGTCAGTGTGCCTTGAGGACCAGCTTTGTGAATCACTGAACTAGACTATAAAGACTAAAAAAAAATGCATTTAAGATTAAACAAGTAGCATAGTTCAAAAATAATTAGCACCTTTTAATGATGTGTAAATCATGTAAATCTCAGAAGTATTTTTTTAGCTGCAGATGCATTCTTTGCTACAAATGATCAAGTGTTCACTAAATGAATGCTTTAAGGGCATTTAGGCAATAAAAAGTTTGTCTTATTTAAAAATAAATTGAATTATTTGCATAACTTTAATGTATTTCTAATACTGTACAAAAAGGTTTAAATGGTTAAATGAGAAATCCGCAAAACATGCCAATTTTATATCCGTTTAATCAATTAATCATCCAAAAAATCAAATCCAAAAATAATCAGCAGGAGCTGTAATTTACATATGGACATTTTTAAAAAGTTGTGCAATTTTCTTGGTTGGTATTTGTTGTCAAATAGTTGTGAAATTCATTATTTCTAGTTGTATTTTATTTTGGATGTAGCACTTTGCAAGCAAGTAAAGAGGGGACACCGTTATGAGCACAGAAAGTAAATCATTAGGGTATTTGTTTCAGGAAGAAATGAATTAATCAGCATGAAAGTAACAGCCCCAAACATCCAAGCAGCAGGTCAAAGCAAGCACCAAAAAGGAAACACAATTACAGAGTAGAGAGAAATGGAGAGAAAATATATGACAGTAAGCAAGGAAGTGAGTAATATTTTCAAAAAGAAAGTAATGAGGATAAGTCCTGTGTCAGAGGTAATGCTTCTCAAACAAGCACACACATTCATAATTTAGAAAAGATTGTGGGCACACAAGCTGAAAACAACACAAGTTTAATAATGAAAATTTTGTTTTTACTGTGTATCGCATTGAAAGGGCAGGGGGAGCAGGAAACTGTTGCAAATAGCACTCAAATGAAGAAATCACACTCAGACTAGCTTTCTGCTATGAGGACATTAAGCATGCACTGCGAGACATTTTACTGCATTTGAACCATCCGTTAGCATCGTATTCCACATAATTTTAACACATGTTTTATGCCAACCGTCTGCTCTTTGTCAGATTGTTATACACAGGAAGTCCCAGTTACATGCTAGTGCAATCTGGTCCATCAAATGGTACAGGTGTGAGCATTTTGTTTGCATCAGACAGCTGATGGCTGTCCTCCAGTTATGATTTAAATTTGACGCAGCAGGCTAAAGTGAACACCATAATAAAAGAAACAAAAAAAAAAAATGTTTCAGTGCGAGTGCCAGTTACCAATAGATGAAAATCTGAAGCATTGTTTAACTAACTCCTCACTGCCTGAATTTACTTATATTAAGTCAGAAAGGGTTTTTCTGTGAAGCAGAAATTAAGGTAAGTATTTGAATAAACCATGCAAAAAGTGTATAAAATGTATAGCATGAGAATTTGGCTATTAGTAAACAAGTGTTTACTAATAGCTAATTACTAACATGACACTAATACAATGTGTCATATCTGTGTCATGTTAGTAGGAAACATGACACATTGGCTACATTAAAAATCAAAGTAAATGACAGCGAAGGTAAGTGTGAGTTATACATCATATTTCAGACAGCATTTACAGTGATATTTAATAAATTAGAATATGTCTCAGTGAGTCTTGTTTGTCCAAATAAAAACTTTTTCAAAATAACCTTTAACCAGGTGTCAAGGCTGCATTTATTTATTTATTGGTCTGGTGTAAAAACGTAAATCCTTCAAGTTAGATAACAGAAATCAAGGCTTTCAGGTGTCCATCTATGTGTAATTAATATATGTGATTCACTTAGTGACAAAGTTCCTGAAATAAATTTGCTTTTCAGCAAAATTTTAATTCATTAAATGGGATAAGTAATTTAACAAACCCTATTTGTGGCTTAGTATTTGTGGATTCACCTATTTTCAGATTCTTTTAGTGGAAGCTAACTAAATTATTCATGAACAATTCGCCAGATGATTTGAGTAGAGCATAAATCATCTACTAAATCATAAACCATCAGAGAGCAAACATCTCAGAAAACATCAGAGAAAATGCAGCTTATTGAGGTAAAATATAGGAGCAATGCTACTGGACATGCTAGTGGATGTTGTTTCTGAAGCAGCCAATCCAGAAACACCCTTCCCTTGGCTGTAGCACAGCAGAGATAAGAAACAGCTGGAATGTTAGCTTCTTTTGTAGCGTAATGACAGTCTGCACTGTGTATATTAATGCAGATTGAGGCATATTTGGTGTTTGAACTGTTACAAAAGGCAATTATAAGCATGAAGGGGTCTCAAGTCTTGGTAGAATTCAGCTGTAGATTGGTGGGTGGTTATTGTTCCCAAGCTCCACTCTGGAGGGTTTGTGAACCCCTCCAGGTTCAACACAACTGCCTTTAGTAGCTATATGTTAGTCTTGTGTCACACACAATGCTGGTCTTTAAAAATAGGATGTTTTTGGAATTCATTTTCACTCAATGTGTTTTTAATGTCTTTCTACCAAGTCCTCGTAAAACACAGAGTCATTACTTGGTATTGTTTTCCTCTCACTAAGCATTAATAATGACTTTCAAGTAATTCCGAAAATTCTCTTAAAAACATCAATCTCCAACTGCATTCACTCTCCCCCGCATGGTTTCTATGGCGATCCCAGGGCTGTAAAGGGGGCAAAGCATGGAGCCATGCCATGCAGAGAAATGGATATTTTACTGGCCAGGTATATCAAAACAATCAAAGGCTTGATGAATTGGCTCAAAGGCTGATGTATGGCTGGAATGGAAGAGGTATTTGGAGAAGGTTTGAGTCAGGGAAATGCACCTCATCAATCAGCATGACTAAAGGTTTTGGCTGGGCTAAAACAAACTCAACACTGCGAGGGCCCAGCCTTAAAGGCACAGCCTCACTTTCTAGATGCCCTTCATCAAATCACCATGGAGAAACCCTTCATTTGTAGCAGCACTACAAGCAAAGTCAGTATTACCATGCCACTTTTCTGGCAATTTTCATTGAGGTTGGACATGAATAATAAACAATTTCATTTGTTTGTAGTTAATGCTGCCTGAATGTGGTTAGTACCTGATTATTTGTCTGAACCAAATGAATGTGAGCCTCCAGCTGAGAGCAGACCAAAAGTGATGGAGATGACATTAACAATAAATACTTGCCACTTTTAATGACACTTTGACAGCAATACAGCATGTGTTTCATTAACACCCGATCGGTACAACAGAGAAACTCCTGAAGAAACGTGCTTCTGCACACACACAGACTCACACACCAACTGTAAAATACTATATATGTGCCCCATGGCCAAATCCATTGTAGCCAAGGCTCTTTACTAATAAATACAGCTTTGTGTCAGCAGCTCTACATATTTAAAGACATTAATGGCTTCTGGAAATTGCTCACTCTTGCACACAAACCCACAAGGAGGAGCAGAAAAACTACTGGTGTGAGGAAAGGTCTGTCAGCAAAGCAGCCGGTCTGTCAGCAAAGCAGCAGATTCCAGCAAACAGGTGTGACTGTAGTGGGCCAGGTAAGGTCAAATGCACATCTCATAGTCTGTGTCTCAATGATGTCCTTTTGAAGTCCACAAAAACTATATGATCCTGTGGTTTAGACGTACCTTCAAGTCAATGTATTTTCTCCTAGAGTTTAGGACAGCATCCAGCATATCTACCAACTGAACAAATTTTCAACCTAAAGGGGAACTATGCATCTTCCAGGCACAACTTGTCATTTCATAGTATAATCAAGTAACTGTTACTTTCAGTTGTTTTAAAAATGTTATCTGTACAAAAAACAACTTAAAATAAACTTCACTTTAAAATTTGAGACCTTTAAAATGGCATCCATCTCTTTCAGAAGCTCCGACATCCCCTTCAGTACGTCATCATAGCAATGCTTCTCTGACATGCCGTTTACAATGGTTCTTAGGAGCTCAGCAGATGTGGGGTGTCACCAGGTGTTTGCTGCTGCCGCTAATCTGGTGGAACTGTGTGTGAGGGTGTGAATGGGTGGGTGCTCTTTGGGGCTGAAGCTCGGCTGGAGACTGAAGCGCCAAGCTGAAATGTAATTTCTGATTCATCTGTAAAGCTACACTTACACTAAGCATCAGTTATAGTGCAGCCTTTTGCATTCCAATTGTCTGCATGTATGCATACACTTGCTTCGCACTTTGCCACATGGAACCAGATTGAGGATGAGAACCCAGACATGTCTGGGGGAAAAAAAGAGAATGTTTGGTCACTCTATATCGTGTTAATGGCATTAGCAGAATATAATGTGCGGAAGTGAGAGCACTGCGCAGCACCAATATTTATCCATCTGGAACACACAGTGCTAAATATAATTTAACATAATTTGGAGGCAGATAATTTGCCTTGAGGAATTTTAATAATCAAGGCACTCGAACATTTGATGAATTGTTACAGTCTTAATGATAATTTTCTCTATAACTCGCATATGAATGAGCATGTTAGAGTGAAAAATGTCAAAGATATTTTTTGGATTTGTCCTCCAGCTCAATGCTGACCATCTGAACAACTGCAACAGATCAGAGAAACTACTTTATTCTGGCCAACGAGGTGAACCTTCACTGTGGCCACTCTAATGTGGAACAAACTGAATTGTGATTAAGTTGGGTAAGATTTAATTCCTTGATGTTACTTCAAACATTTTTTAAGGCAAAATAAATGGAACATTAAACACATGCCCAAAACTTCTTAATTTCACACCAATATGTATGCCCTGACAGAGCAATCCAGCAAACTGACTGATGTACTTTCTAAATGGATGACAGAATGGAAAGACGGACTTTAAAAACTTCTATACATCACCTCACACACGGACGCACAAGCACACAAGATAGGTTTGGTAAGATAAAGTAACACACTCTTCTTCCACCGTCAAGAGGGTAAACATGCACACAGTCTAATCTATGGAGAGACAACACCATGTTAACCAACAAGAAGACAGTTTTCTCCACCACTATTAGGCCTGCAGCAATCTCCAACTTGGACATCAGAGCAAAAAGAAAAAAGGGGAGAGAATTAAGGGTGGAGTGCAAGGAAAGCAGGTTGGAAATAAAATGTGAAAGGTTAATGTTTTGACTAATTTTATTCTGTTTTAAAACCAAAGTGTTTTCTTCCAAGGGATAAAAAATGTCAGTTATATTTGAACATCAGTACAGTTCCGTATGGACGGTTATCACAGCCATTGCTGATCATAAAGTACTTCTCTTTAAAACTTTTAAAATAGTTTCTCAATGGCCTATTCCGGCAAAGTTTCAATTATATGACTTCTATGATAGCACACTGCTGTTAATACAGTAGGAAACTGCTTCTGTTAAGAATTGTAATTCCGATAAACCCAGTCTAAATAAATGGAGAGTCCCTCAGGGATTCATCCTAGGGCTAGTATTATTTCTCTTTCATAATGACTAGGTAAAGGTTTCTGGCATGGAAAAAATGTCTTTAACATGATGAGCAAAAAAAGTCTAATGAATCTAGTCTGAAAGTTTCATCATTTTATCGAATCCACTAACTTCTATGATGTAAACTGGTTCCACAGAAACTCTCAGTGTCATGTTTTGTGTTGAGGATGGTCAACCCAAATGCAGCAGCCTAAAGTAATCAGGTGGTGCTAAGCTAATCATTTAAGGCAAAGAAATGAAGAACAAAACTTACAAAATGTGAAACTCCACAGAAACAGAAAACTCCAAAAACAAAGTCAAACTGGAGACATGGGGAAACTACATAAAGACAACGAAATTACCAAGTAGACATGACAAGAGAAACAAGACAAAGTGGCAACTAGTGACTGAGGCAGAGAGTCTTAAATATTGGGAGGTAGAGTGTAGGAACAATAGAGCTGAATGATGAGCTAATAGGTTGCAGGTGAGAGTAGATGGAGAACGTTTAGGTAGATTGGGTGGCGGGGTCAGGGGGACAGGGAAGATTACACAAGGGAGGAGGAAAAAGTGACAAAAGATAGCAGGGGAGAAAACACAGGGGAGCAGGAAATAATTCTCACACTGAAGAAAAATAAAGTATTGAGACAAAGATATTAGGAGAAACCGTAAAAGAACTGAACAGAAACAAAACTAATCTAATAAGGACTAAGGAACATAGAATACTCGAATTTGATTAACTACAAAATACAAACAACAACAAAATCCTACACATTTTATAAACTTTATGCCAGTGAATCGTCTTTTTTATTAGCCTATGTGTGCAGCAACAGTATTCCTATCAGTTCTGATTAGAGTATGCCGGCAGAACGAATAAATAAATCATATAAAAGCAATCAGTCTGAATGATTCAAATACCACTAGACAGTGTAGACTTCTGCAGACAGCATTAATATTTGACTCATATTCTGCTTATTTGCTTTGGAAGGAATGGGCCATGTCTACGCTCATCCTTCACATTCACACATACATCTACAAATAGAGACAAACATGCAGAGACAGATTTTTATTGGAATAAAAGGTGCGTATTTCCCTCAATCACTAATCCAGTCTAGTTTAATCATGAAAACCAGAAACTGTAGTAACCAAACAATATGAAAATGAGATTATTTCCTCTCATTCAAACAAACCTCAGTATGATCTGCTTTAGAGTCAGTGAAAGTTCTGTTTTCATCATCTATGCAATACATACCTGCCCTCAGGAAGAAGGAGGAATTGTGAATACAACTGATGACAAGATACAATGGAGAGCATAGAAAAGTGAAAATTGACTTTCCCAGTATTGATCAAACACTGTGGACTGGAGAACAAAAGAGAGGGTCAAGAAACGTGAGATGATTTACTCTGTGAGTCCATATTTTTCAAACCTTCAATATTTACACTGAAAAACATATATCACATGTATTTCAGAGTGGAAATAAAAAAAAGTGCATCCAACACTGAGTAACACAAATCAGCAACAGCTTCACTCGCTATGTGGGTATGACGAAGCCTGGTTTAATCATCATCTGCTGGGGATCAGAAACCCAGAAATGTCTTCAAGCTGACTCAATGGAAAACATGCCCTGTTGGCCTCATGCCCACAAACTCTTGAATGGCATCGACTCATCCAACCACAGAGATGCTTGACAATCTTCTGTGGTTTTGGTCTGTCAGATGGATATACCTCAACATAGAAACTGCCTTATAAAGCAACCTTTCAGAGTCTTCTTCACAATGGGAAAGGAAAAGAGAGCCTACACCTTCCACAGTTCAAATTACAGCAGAGTGAACAAAAACTGCCTGAGTACTCCCAGTTCAAGCCAGAAAGCAACTCTATGCTTCTTCAACCACAAAAGAAAGGTATAAAGAAAGAACAAAGGAGAGAAAGAAAAACAGAAGGAAACAAAGCAAAGAAACAAATAAAGTCCAGTTGCTTGCAACATATGAAACAGAAGGATCCTTACCTAGGACGCCCAGACGGTAGTTAACTGTAATAACAATGACGTTTCCATAGCTGGCTAGGATGCTGCCGTCAAACATATTTCCAGTTCCTTCCATGTAAGAACCCCCGTGGATAAAAACCATCACCGGCTTGGGGCTTCCACTCTCCCTAATATCTGGAGGAAGAAGAGGAGGTGGAACAGGCAGAAGGACTGATTAGATGACAGATAGAAGGTGACAGACAGTGATGAAATTTGAATTTTCTAGTAGACTTTGGCTACCTCTTAGTTTTTTTGGGGGGTTTTTTCCAGAATTGTCCTGGCACACTGGTTTTTTAATATGGAGACCTTGTTAGATTCAGGCATCAACTTGATTTCTTTTTTCCAGTCAAAGGATTGGACTGTGTTGATTGGTAAATGGGGATTTATTTTGTGGATCATTTTAAATTTCACATACTCTCTGTGTTAATAAAACAGAATACTTAAAGTGATGAGTCTTGATTATACTCCAGGAAATCAGCTGTCAACAGGTAGGAGTGGCAATCTGACCTGTCATATCAAGCTGATGCAGAAACTGAGCAATTAATCTGCAGAAAACTCTGCTCATAAATACTATGATAGATTTGGCCTTTTCTAAAAAAAAAAAAAAAAAAAAAAAAAAAAAAAAAAGGGAAAAAAAACAAACAAAACTAACAATACTGACATCCAAATACAAATGTAGAAAACTAAATGTGTTATAAACAAAGATATAAAAACAGATAAAGCCAGTAGGGAAGTTTAGGGCTAATCACAGAACCATAGGCGTATGGAAAATATGCAAATTTCTACCATACAAGTATTTGTTTGCCTTGAAAAACACATGATCTATTTGTCATGACTGAATTTCAACTTCAGACAGTTGAATCCTAACACCAGCATTTTTCACAGGTGCATGGTGCATGTTCAGCCTGTGCAGTTCAACCAAGTTGGATATGTCTTTTTCAAGAAACTTACAGGATGTGTATGATTGCCTGTACAGTTTGATCTCAGTTTTGGGTTGCTAATAAAAGCACAATGTATATTATATTGTTTGTTTCCTTATATATAACATTGTGGCCAAACTGGACCATTCCTCCCAGGTTTCTGTTTGAGTGTCAGTGAGTGTTATAGTTTTTAATAGTGAGCTAAATTAAAATATGCCACCCTGTTTTCACTGAAATCATTTAAATATCATTTCATGACTTTGGCTTTTAAATTGTGTCTTTTTGAACTTAGCTATAATTACATTGACTTCATGTGTATTAACATGCAGTAATTTTTTGTTTTCCATTTTAGTGTTTTTGCTAACTTTGAACATGTTTAGAACGCATAGCTTCTCTTGAATTAATTGCTCTAAGTAGATTGGAAAGAGTTAATATATTTGGCTGTAAACTTTTAGTTGAATGAAGTTCATTATCTATGTTGAAGTTTTGGTTATCAACTATTAAGAATTCTTCAAGTAGCTGGATGTTTATAGTCATGCTCTTATTTTGAAGGGGGTGATGATGCAGCAGTTCCTTTTACAAACAAGAAACATGCCGGAACAAAATAAAACACAGAACATGAATACAACATCTAAGGACATTACAGAACATGCTAATTATGGTGTCAAAACTAAATTTGTTTTTGAGCGTCGTAGTCTGTCAAGGGCAGATATAATTTAGCTAATCCGCTAATACCTTGTTGGTGTAGTGGTTTAGTATTAGCAGAACTAGTGTTTATTAGTAGTGCTTTAAGCTTAGTGCTAACTAACCTTTTAGTATGTGGTGCCCAGACCTGCAGTTTATAGTTATTGTTTATGTTTAACTGTACTTGTTTAAAAGACTCGTTGCACCTCCGTAAATACCTTTATAGTCATTAAATTAGAAGATTTTATTAATGATGCTCGTTTGGAAGATTATAAGTATATTTTAAACACCCTCAACCAGTTAACCATAATTTTCAATCTCATATTTTTGTAATAAAATGTTTTTTTAAGGCTGTGATGTGATATTCTTATCTTAAATGTTATGTTTTCATGAAATCATCATAATTAACAGAAATAAAAGATTGAAAACATCTTCCTGCCCCTACTGAATTCATGTAATGAGTTACTGAGATAAATTAACTTTTCAGTACGAGTGTAATTTATTGAATATGACTTTGATTTGTTGATAGGTTTTGTTTTTTACTTCTTAAATAAAATAAAATACTTAGCATTTTTTACAATGGCTTGTTCCACAAAGTAAGCAAAGTGACATAGTGAAACTGTTGGTGTGAATCGCCAGCAGATATGTGACTATGTACCGCTGATACTAGCTTCTGAAGGTTAAAAGTTTTTTAATTGAGTACAGACTGAAATGAAACCAATATACTGCTAGTTATTGAGTCATCATAAGATTTGGAACTTTCAGTTTCTAAAAGACACAAATCATCAAGAAGATTAAAAGCAAAAGTGTTTGTAATGGGAAGTTGGAGTCCCTGACAAGGCTCTGATATAAACAAAGTTGCAAGCAGAAAGGAGTGACGTTCAAAACATGGAGCCACTTTCATCTTCTGCTGCCCAGAAATGAGCAACTCATCTTGCTTTCTGAGTCTCTTCATTGGGTCATGCAGCAACATACTTTGTTTATGCTGCTGATGTGTCACCACTGAGGAACTTTGGGCTATAGGGAGAGCAGTGAGTCCAGGGGGAATTAAAAATTAACCATTCAAGAAAAGCTGTTACTTTAGTAAACATAAAAAGGATTTTTCAGTTCAGGAAAGTTTCCCTACACCGTATGATTAAAGCGTCCATTATCACTGAACTTGGAAGGAAAATTGTGGAAAGGAGCACATTCGGCTTCCTTATACGTCTGCCATTAAAGTGACTCAACAGCTGTAGAACTGATAGATTCTAAGGGTGTTTAAGTCTATTATTCAATTAAAGCAGCAGAGCATCAGAAATGTCCTTTCTCCTAGCATGGTGGGGAGTGCATCATAAAAAATGCTCTGTACATTCACTTATGCCATATTTGGATTCTACATTGTGAAATGCACATTGTTTATACTGCACAAGTCAACTGAGGTAAGGATTCACTAAGCATTGGCTTCTCTCTGCTCCTTTTGTTACGCATTCTCATATTTTTATTCATCTTTTTCAATTTCTTTCTTTCTCTTGCATTGTTCATTTTTTCATGTTCTAAATAAATAAAGATTTTACTTCAAAGGGAAATGAGGGATAAACAGAGGATAAAAGGCTGACCTTGGTAAGTATTTTGTCTCTTTTAACCTTTTCTATAAACATAGCTGACATCAATTTGTAGTTTTTTCTTCTCTACAATCCAGCATCTTGTCACAGAGCTCACCAAATTATACCAAAAACTTGTAATAGAAAACGGTTAAGTGTTTGTATTCTACAATTAAAATACTGACAGTATTTGTGTGAGTCACCATGGTGATTTTCATGTCACTCATAGTGCTATGTCATATTGATCAAAATGTGTAGCTGGAGTACTGATGGTATAACCTGGTAAGTGTAACTCCAATTTTATATATTGATTACAATGAGCCTCAGTAATGTAATCGTGAAGCCTTGATGATGAAAGTGATGAGTGATAGTAATGAGGATGATAATAGCTGTTATGGTGGAGATGATAAGCATAATTAAAGCCATTATACAAATGAATTTAGTCATAACAATGTTGACAGTGAAGATGGCAGTAAACAAGACACAGACGCTGATGTTGATGTCAACGGCAGCAGTGATTGTAACGATAACAACAACCAACTCTCTCCAATGGTGATGACCATTACCATGGTAATAATGCTGAAGAACCAAACCAACAATGATCTTTCAACAACCGGTGCATGATTATCACATTATAATGAAATATTTGTGCTAATTACACTTTTAAAGAATTATAAATGACTCTATTAAGCACTATGATAATGGAAATGATAATTTAGACCCTTGCTATGCTATTTTCTTTTTTATTTTAAACTTTAAATTCCCTCCCCATCTTTCACAAAATCTGTGATTCCAGTCAGAAACACTGGAACACTCATGCCTTGTCAGTAAGACACTGAAGTCATCTAAATAAAAAGAAGAAAGAGCTTGAGAATGGCTCTTTTTTTTCTTTCCACTAATGTAAATGTGAAATGAAAAACGAACTTGTCTCTACTTCTTGTTTATTATTTAGGTCCTTCAGCTGGTCCACCTTATACATATTAGGATCATTTCTGCAAGCAGAGATTTATTTTCCATCTACTGATAAAGAAATCAAGACAAATTTAGTATCCACAGTACATGTAGCTAACATCACATTGTGAATTTAATATTGAAATCTGATTTTCTGCTGAGATTTTATTGGTTGTTTGCATTATAGTTTTAATGCGATCACCATCAGATCAGGTTTATCTAGCACCAAAGTGACTCACAAGAACAGAAGAAAAAGGGATATCAAACACAGGATTCTGTTTTTATAAAAGTAAACATATATTTTTTTATTAAGGGTGCAGCAATAAAAAGGCTGGGTGATAAATCGGTCATGATTTCCTGAATCTTTGGAAATGGGTGATTGGCAGATACTTGCATGTGAAGCTGATCTTATCCACCTCTACAAAGGTCTGCCAATCAAATGCTGCCCTGTTGCTTTGCTGTGAGAGAGGACTCACTGACCCTCCCACCAGGTCACTTCTGCATGTAAATCGTTAACAATAGTCACTCCTCTGTTAGCAATTTGTAACAATGTTTAGTAACTTTTCAGACAAAAAAAAAACAAACAAAAAAAAGACAGTGTTTGCCAAAATGTGAACTGGCAGGTCAGGCTTTTTAAAGATCAGTGATCGGCCAGAGAAGTGCAATCGGTGCAACACTATTACTTGTGTACAACTGGACCCAACAGCTTTCTGACTTGCATCCACTATTCATAAGCATTGTAAATACTGTTGTCACAAGACTTTTATTTTGAAGGAGAGTCAAGGAACATGTTTGTTTAGCTTGGCTTGATGTACTAATGCAATGTTGTTCTGCTTGTGTACATCTGAAACGCACAACAGTGGACATGAGCGCATAATTAGAGCAACAAACACAACATGAGCCGTGCTGCTGTCACCCGTAATTTAGTTTTGATGCTCCTGATTTTCAACTCCTCCTGTACAAAACCCTGTGACGTAAACCATGGATGAAGTGTGACATCACCTTTCAATATGGTTCCTATCTGATTTAGGAACACATGGAAAGGGCCTCTTATTGATTTGCAGATGTTGTGTCATGGTCAGATGATGATGAAAAAAAGTCCCAGGTATGGGACATATTTGCCTGCTGTATGAATGTAGCCTCCATTCATTTTGTTCACAAAAACCCCAGGGAGGAAAATGGTGAACCTGGCTTTGTGTATCTTATTTTATGATTGGTATCATAAGGCCACGAGATTCCCTTCTTTTCATCGTGGACCGCACATATTCTAGTATATATGCTTAGAGTATGCAAATATGATTATGCTATTCATTTGAAAGAGTAGAAGCAAATATTTTTACATCTCTTCTGCAAGAAACCTTACATGCTCTGGACAAGTGACCAGGCAGCATCGTGGGTTACAGAAATAAGGTGGGTATTAAAACTTAATTGATCCCCCCAGATTTAAATATTTAGTAATTGTTCATGTCTTGGATTTTGATAATCAAAACAGTGCATCTGGTTTTTAGTTTCCTGTAAATATGTTCAACTTTTGATTATGTATGGATAACCTAAGCAGTCCTCCTGCTCTGTTTGGTGGATATGAGCTCTCAAGTACTGCTTGAAAAAGTCTGCCTCGGAGAGATACTGTACATCCAGCACCGTTGTTCTAACGACCTCCCTTTGTTCTGCTCTGAAGGTCAGTGGTAATGAGGTGAGGTTAAAGGAAAACTGCAGTGGCTTTGTGTGGGAATTTGATGGATTCACCTGCATTTACCTGGATTTATAAAAATGAAAGAAGTTCCAGTGTCAACAGAGCACAATGTACTTTAAAATTTCAGCTGTAATATCTTCAGTTTCTTTTATTTACTATATGCTTCCTGGCATGCTTTGATTGGCTGTCAGAGAGCCAAAAACAATCCTCTAAAGCCTTTTCATTCTCAGAACCTTTCAATTAAACTTCATTCAGCTAGTGGAGGGTTTCATCATCTTTCATAACATGACTTAATGATGTATTTAAAGTGATTACCAGAACCATTGCTAATCGCATAAATATTGATTACTTAGTATAATACTACAATCGCTTGCTCTTGGTCTGATTTTTAACTGAATTTTCCTTTTGTATCTACTTCTTTTTCACTGAGTATTACTTTTGGATTAACTAGTAATAAGTGAGCAAACAAATCAGTGTCGTTCCAACCTGGATTGTTTTAAGATGAGCTAAAAAACAGGAAAATATGTGAAAATGAGACGTGATCTTGGAGCGCTTCAACTATTTAGACATTCCTGAAATAAGTCTGAGTGTGTGTGAGACAAACAGAGAGAGAGAGAGCGCTATCTGAGAATAGCTAGTCTGCATTTTTTCTTTCTCAGGTATGAGGATATGATCAAAGAGATTCAGGAGCTTTAGATTTCTCAAAGCAAACCCTGAGAGATGCCCGCAGGCTGCGGCAACAACTTTAGTATCCTCTTCATCTGCTCATGTTGAAGACTTATCAAACCAACAAGACTAACAAGCAGTAGTTGTTTTTTTTTTCTTTCTATGATCCTGTCTTCTGGCTGTGGCTGAGGTAGTCAATAACTAATGAATCTGTACTGTAACGTCACATATTGAAGCTTCAGCTGGCCTGTTTCACAGTTTGGATAACATGCACTCCTGATCTCAATCTGAAAAACTTGGACAGAATTTAGAAGAATTTGATTTTTATACTCCTGGATCATGAAAAGGTTATAAGAAGTGCTTCAACAGAAGGAACAAGAGCAACAAGTTAAGCATAAAACTTGTAAAGAAATGCATTCAGACTCAAACAGCTGATCAAAGTCTTAAGGTGGTTAGCCTTAAAATTCAGAGCATAAATCTGGCTTTCATTATGTTTTCTGCCAGGTATTCACAATCATAAGCCCCAGAGGGCTAGAGTGGCGTTCTGCCTTTGAACAGGAGTGCTGAGCTGCACATCCAGCACCATCCAGCACATACAGCTACACGCTATCACTGCAGAGGTTGGACGCAGTGAGGCAAACGATTTAAATCTCTTAAAATATCACGAGATTCATGGGACAAATAATTCAAGTGGTAGACTCTAAGCAATTTCACCTGCACAGTTCCGGGGGATCCGGTGGGCTTTCATGAATGCACTGGCAGATACTCAGCCTAAATTAAGGCTCTAACTCTGCTTACTGCAGATACATTTTCTGTGAGAGAAGAATTTAATGAACAGAGGCCACATTTCCTTCAACACTAAAAACATTACCCTATTTAACGTTTGGCTAAGGATGGAGAAAGAAGCTTGGAAAAACAGCCATGAGATCCAGAACATGGATTCTCCTCATTAAGGATGCTCCCTCCAATAAGTGGAGGGATTTCCTACAAGTCTGTAGGGAGATTTCCATGAAGCATTATGAAACTAATTTTAAACAGGAACAATAGTGGTTCTTCTCATATGTTCATTTTGGGTTTTATTAACCAAAGTTTTAAACTTTAAACTGTGCCAGTTAACATGTTTTCAGTAAAATACCTTTTGCTGTTGATTTGTGTCTTGCTCCTCTTTGACCTTTGTGCATTTTGAAGCTCCACTTAAAGACTGGTTCTGATTTTCAGAATGATGTGAAAACATGGACTCTTTTGAAGGTTTGATGGACTGTATTTATTCTATTGAAATTCAACAAATGCTTATTGCTTCTTTGTGAATTACTTTGGTTTTAATTTCTTTGTATGGTACAGTTATGTAAAATGATAACTGTTTTTCTGTGAAGTGAGGCTCTGTGGAACAATAAGGCAATATGGACAAATGAATCTGATGAGATATTTTGAAGTCAGTGGAAAAGGCCAATACTTAAAAACCAAATGGATTTTTTGAAGACATTTTATTTGTTTCAGGTAGCAATTACCTGAAACAAATTTTAGTGACCCATAACTGCTCTGTTAATATGGTTGATAAGTATAATTGACGTAACCCATAATTAGAAGTGAAGTAAACATTTGGGTGCTTAAGAATCAAGAAAAAGTCAAGGTGTTTTCTGTTTAAGCTCTGGACATTGTAGTCTCCTGGAGGACTGAAAGGCTTTTCCACGGTTGCAATCGACCATGAGGGTCCTTACTGGAAAGTAAACAGTGTCTGTAATCAATGCTGTAAGGTTAAAGGTGATGCTGATTTAAAGGACTGAAACAAGCCTCTGCATTTAGCCATGATGGAACGTTTTGGTTTGGAGTCATTTCTAGAAGACAGAAATGTCTCACCTAGTTTGATCTCGGCAGGTAGTCTGAACTCTGTTTCTTCATCTAAAACTGATCAGAAGTTTGTGATGATGTTGTACTTTTGAGAAGGTGATTTATAATAAGGCATGTGATTTCAATCAGCTAAATCTGTCAGCTTTCCAGGCCTGAACCTGATGATGACTGGTTTGGCTTCAGATCACTGTTGGCCTTGCATCAGCTACTTGCAAATCTTGGCCTCTCAAAATATGATACCCAAAAAAGATAAATATGAGGTATGATGGGGTTTATGAGCTGCATAAGCTCTTGTGAATTTTACAGTTAATAACATCTATATTTCTAACTACTTCAGCATTGCACGGTAAAAATTTTGAGTTTGGGGAAAATTTCTAGCTTTTAGAGACTTTCTCGGTTACATCTCTATTGTCAACACAAAAAGGATTACAAGCACCAGCTTCACAAATTCTACAGAGGTAAATGCAAGATTTGCTGGTCAGGAGGGGCGGTGAGGTCAGTGGATGTTCTCTGACTGTGCTACAAGACAACATTGGGTCAAAGGTTAAGAGTATTCAGACATTATGTGTAGAGAGAAAGGTGGAGGAGTTGGGAGTTGATCAGAGCGGGCTTGACAGACTTTGGTTCTGTGTGTTTTCCCAGCCATATTTTCCTCTATGTTAAACTGGATTAACATAGATGACAGAATTAGTTTTCCTGCATGCATCCTTTATCAAGATAATACTTGAGGCTTGTTGGGATTTTACTGCAAAGATCTGTGTAGTTCTCACTAATCTCATTAGTGTGTGTGTGAAAGGGTTCAGGAGACTTGGTATGTATGCTAGTTCCCAGAAAAACAGCATGGTGTCACAGATCAAAAGGATCCGGATGTTTGTAAGTCTTATTTGGGTGAAACTTCTGTTTGCCTTGTGATATTATACAGTAGAGGTGCTTTATTAAGACCTTCTGTCTGTCATTAAAGCTGCACTGCAGCAGTCTTCAGGGGATATGACACTCTCCTCTGATTTTATCAAGGACATTTTTTTTTTTTTTCTGATGTGGTTTTACAACAGACTTACTATCTGCAGCAATCAAGCAACACTTATCCTTTTCTTTTTTATTGAGAATATGAAGCTTAAACACACAGTCAGAGCTCTACACTTAATTTAAATACCAAGAAGAGAACTCTAAAGTTTTAAATTCATGTTGTCTTTGTCATAATTTATAGAAGTTTTTGATGTTGGACTCAGCGCCTTTACAGCATTAACAGCTTGGATGAAATGTAAATACATTTCAGATGCGATTGAAAATCATGTACAGAGCAGATATTTCACTGCACCAGTTTTTACCTGAAAACATTACATTAGCTTGACTGAATCAGATAATGAATGCATGAACTCACCAAAGAGTAAAGCATTGCATGTGTTCCAGGAATATATATACACCTGAAACCATATGTTTACAAAAACATCCAAAAATGACACATCCAACATTTTTTCTGTCTGATTGAAGTTTGTGTACTGGAGTTCTGACCCACTCCTCCAGACTGAACTGGTTGGCATAACTCAGTCCAGTTTGTATGCCACCTTGCTACGCGTCTCCCTCCTTAGCAGTGTGCTGGTTGGACATTCCCATCAGGTCTGTATTTGCATATCATTGAGCAGATGAACGCAGCGCCTTCAGGCAGCGATAAATTGTTCCCAGGATGAACCAGACGGCAGCAGCTCCATGATTCTCTTCCTGATATCTTGGACTATTTCTGCTGACTTTCCCATCAGAAAGCAGTGAGTTCCATGTGAGGCCTTAAAATCCATCTACAGGTTAGCATACTATTGACTTATATAGATCAGTTAACCTATCAGAAGTTTCCAAAGCCATGACATCATCATCTAATCTTCCCCTCATTGTTTAAAGAGACAGTAATTATCCTATATGTAAACCTCTGATTTTATAGACATTAATAAATACATTTATTTAACATTTTAATACATTTTAATATGCTAAATAAATATTTGTGTGGTTCTCACTAATAGAAATTGTTTTGCTAATTCCAGCTGACCTTACCAGGAGAAGTTTGGTCTGATATAACTTCAGACTTACAGGGGGGAAAGGTGTATGTATGTTTGGGTGTGCGGATGTCTGTGTATGTGTGTGTCTTTTTATTTCATGAATGTAAACTTCTAGTTTCAACAATGGTTCTGCACATGCCCTGATACTGTGTTGGCATTTGAGGTCGTTTCAATCTTAGATTGTTTTTTTTTGTTTGTTTGTTTTTTTCAGGTTGGAAATTGGAATTGGAAAGGAAGCCTTTGGCAAGATTGTGGCACAAAGGGAGCCAGAAATCCCTTTAAAAAAATGTAGCATGGAAAGAACTGGAGGAATATATTTTGTGTGAGTCTGTGGTCTAAGTGGTTTGCTGCACCTTCAATAAACACTGCGACTTCTTTTTTTACCTTTTGCACACATGGTACACAGGAAATCTGTGAAAGAGTTCAAAATATTGTTACTTAATATATATATTTTTTTGATTATATTTTACAATTTTTCAATTTTTTTCTTCATTTGCATTTTGTTATAATAGGTGGCAATGTTTTATGTTTCATGATTTTTTATTTATTTATTTATTTATTTGTTTATTTTTAGTTAAGGATTACATAATTTTAAAATGAGGAAGCTGATAGATGCAACTGGAGTACCAATGCTACAATTATCCAGAACTTAAATTATTTGATTTGATGCCTGAAACATGAACAAGTCTAAGTGTTAGTAAACTAGCCAGTGGCTGAGTTCCCTCAACACAACCACGTTTAGGCAAATTAAAGGAAAAAACATGCAAAAATGTGGCAACAGCTGGCTGAGGAGTTAATAGGTTCTATATCTGCTGGTGGGATGCAACATAGAGAAACAAAGAAAATGTAAAGGAAACAGCAAATCCAAGCAGAAAATTTATGTTACGGTATTAATATCAAAGAATGGTGGGACACATGTAAACTTCAAGACATCAAGCTGAAAAGGACAAAACACATTCAGCCCAAAAAGAGTTTACGAGTAAAGAGCAAAAAGAAAATGTCCATTACTTTCAAAAAAAGGACAAGAAATGTAAGAAAATCAAAGAAGATAAAAATTGGAGGAGAAAGGGTAAGTCTGGTTTCCCTTGTCATGCAAATCAGATTGGCATTTGGGGGAAAAAATACCTTCATCATCCGTGCGGTCACTATCACTTAAATCATCAGTGTGTTTCTTTGTAAGGGGACCTATAGGACCAAGAAGGAGAAAATGGAGGAAAACAAGGTCATCAAGAACACACACAGCCTTTAAAAGATGCTCTCAAAAGATAAGAAAGGATCTCAGTGAATATAGTCTTTTATCACTTCTTTAAAGAAAAATCCTCACTCCGACTGCAGAAACGTCACCTCATTGTCAGTTTCACATGTTTATAGTCGGAATTTGGTGCAGAAAAGTTTGCTTTAAGATAGTTACAGAGCAAAAAAAGAGGGAATTTAAAAAAGAAGCAAGAAAAATTAGTTCTTTGGTAAAAATGAAGAATTAACTGACGATGAACCCATGGGATCAAAAGACATTAGGCACTGTGAAACAGTGCATATATTAGCATATATTCGACATTTCTGAGGTAGTATTGTAACAACTGAAAATTATCTGCATAGCTGCAAAAGAAACAGACAGTAAACGAAGCAGTATCTTTAAGAGCATAACACGCTACAGAAACACATGACCAGCTCCACCTGTTGTACATTCAGAGTTCATCTTGTATTAAATAATACACAAGCATACACTGTAAACAAAAAAAACTAACAGAAAACAATTAAAAGCTATTTCTTGTTCACATTAACTTTCAATTTGATAGTTTTTTTTTTTTTGTTGTTTTTTTTTTCTATTTCTACATTAAATGCTGATTAATAGATTAGAAAAAATGAATATTATAATTATATGTGGCCTGTTAGACCTTTGATAAATCCAAAATAACAAAGGAAAGAAAACATAAATAAAAAAAGAATTAATTTTTTGTGATGAAAGCAAGCCAGTTGCTTAGATGTCTGGAATCCATGTTACGTGATCCAAGATTGTTAGGGTAGCTTAGCTGGGCTTGGCTAGTTTAGCACAAAAACTAGAAAATACATTCTGCCACAACTGGCTCTTTGAGGACACTCATGATCTTGATGTGGCCCAAAAGGGGAATGATTTGACTCTTCCTTACTAATAGCAGGATTTATTTTTATTTTTTCCATGTGCTATCTTTGGCAGATCAGACTTGTCCCTGACATGTCAGGGAAGATTAGCTGTATAAAAATGAGATCTAAGAATGCGTCCCAAATGGGTGATTGCATCTAGACTGCGTCCAGCATCAAAGTAGGCGAGCCACACTGATGTAATAATAATCTGACTTTTAAAAATTTGGATTATATGTGTGTCTCAAAAAAAAATTCATGTTTATCTGAGTATTGCCTTGAAATTGTTGAACATGATTCCTAATTTCTAACCAAATGCTTTACACATTATGCAGAGGCAGTAACGCTATGTCTGTGGATCATTATATAAAATGCAGCTTATTATTTATTTGTGATAGAAACTGATGGTAATTCTACAGACAGTAATGATAGTAAAACTGAAACATATGGAATTTTATGAGTCTTTACAGTATTCACTCTTGATGAGATGTTCGTTATGTTGTGATCATAAAATGGATTTCTTCCCTCGCAATGTATTTTAAAATTTTTGAAAATCTAAGCCAAAATACATTTTCATTTGACCTTCTAACAGAGATGTAAGTTCTCTCTTGATGTCAGCTCGCCTTATACATCAAGAACTCAGCATGGACAATGGATGATTTTATTTTGATTACTTTCTTTTTGTTGTGCTCTATCACTGAATCTCAGGCAGGGGGAGTGGTCAGTTGCTTCTTTAACCACCCAACATGTTGTCACTTTAAGTTTTATTTTTTTATTCACACATAATCATAAACATGTTCCTCCCTCAGAAACATACACAGACACACAAACACAAGTACAAACATACCAACATGCTCACATGTAAACTTTAGAACATCAAAAACATGCTTAAGTAAGATTACAGGATGTGTGGCATGCAGAAAACAATTGATTTGATCTTTATGCAATATGAACTCAGAACATGTGATGCCACCAGGCCTTGAATTGCCTTAGCCAGGAAACTCCCATGCTTATCTGACCAACTATAATTACCGGCCAGCAATGCAACCCATATCTTCTTCAACATTCTGACTTTATAGCTACGTAGTCCCTATTAAAGTAAATGTAAACAAAAAGTCAAATAAAAAGATTACAAAGGTAAACTCAGTCGGGCATTAATAACTTACAAGATTTACAACAGCATCAGTAGCTCATGTTCATAAGCCAGATCTTCTCAGCTATGCAAGTGTTTCTTTCTAATAACTTTAAGTGGAAGATGTTTCCCTGCATATAATTATGTCCCACAGCATTCTCTCAGCTTGCCTTTGTGAATCTGACAAGTGATTTGATAAGCTAAATCTGAGTGTGCTTCCTAGAAGTGCTGAATGAGCACTAGACACAAAAGTCACTTATTTCAAAATGCGGAACGCCTAAGAACGACTCGACTGCTGCCTGGGGATGGTGGCCTGTTCTAAAAATAGAACTTCATGGATGCTGTGGGTCATTTATGGTGACCTTTTAGCATTACACTGAGTGATAATACGATATTATGGAGAACAAAATCAGATATTTTGTCTTCGCTGGCCTGTAATCCAGATTAAAGCCGGTTAATGCTGTTCTCTCTCTGATTAAAGTCTTGACATGTTTCCTGGCTCCCTTCAGTCCTCTGATCATCACAGAGTTCCTCGGAAAACAACAGCACCACCCATTTCTCTATTCTTCGTCAGGTCTTTTTACCATCAGGGTTTGGTTATAAAAATGTCTTTCCCCATGATGTAATTTACAATATCCCCAAAGAGTAATGAACTTTTTCTCTTTAGGTCCAGAGTATTGCAAAAAAATAAAATGGGACAAATAGAAATAAAATACAATTTCTGAAACAATCTATTTTAAAATCGAGCTTTAATCTGCTCTGTGACAAAAAGACGCAGCCACGGTTGGAGCAAACACCTTCAGTGCTGCTTATATCAAAAACTCACAAGTGCCTCACTCAAGCTCCATTTGACACTATCAGCCCTCTCCAGGCTTCAGTTGTTTTTGATACAGGCAACATGGCTCCCAATCCCAGACCAGCTTTGTCTTCTAAGGCTTGAAGTTGGTCTCTGATTAATTGTTCTGATATACAGTCATGCTGAGGCAGCAGGCTGAAGGTGGAGGACACCAACAGCTGAAAAAACTGATCCGGAAGGCCAACAACGTCGGCGTGGAGCTGGACTCTCTGACGTTGGTGTCAGAGAGAAGGATCCTGTACAAGATGCAGGTCGTCTTTCACAATGAGTCTCATCCACTTCATGACGTGCTGATGGACACAGGAGGACCTTCAGTCAGTGCCTCACTTTACCAAAGTCAACCACACAGCAACACAGAAAATCCTTTCTGTCTGTAGACAACAATTTACAATACCCAACTATGAGTAACTTAACTCTAATTTTCTCTGCACTCATTTTATATTAACGTATTTGCATGTGAAAGTTTGTTATTTATTTATTATTTATTTATGGAACTAGCCTGGGGTACATATATATTTTAAAAACTTTATCTCTTATGGTTATATTTGTATTATTAATAATTAACACCTTAGATAGAGTAACTTGTCAATGGATAAGCAATTTCTCTTTGGGGATCAATAAAGTATATCCTATTCTATTCTACTCTATTCTATTCTATTCAGGAAGATGATTGAAAAGTTTAAGTCAACTCACTGAGTAAAGCACATTATATTGATTATTCCATGTTGACTGATGTTTTCAGGCCGATATTTATCTTAATTGTGATGATTTTTTTGCCTACAGTCAATATTAAAACACAACATTTAAGATTATAATATTACACTAGACCAATATAAAAACTTTTTAATGCGGAACCAAGGGCCTAATGAAAAGCGTATTTAATACCTGCTTATATTTTATTCTCAAAATATACACCTGAGAAATGAGCCTTAACAATGACAACATAAATCTTTTATTGTTGTCATTGTTGTGAATCATGTCAGTGTTTTATGTGTATGCGGACCAGGAGTCGGCTGAATAAATCAATCAATTAAAACATATTCCATTTTAATGACCATGGCTGTAGTTACTGCATATAACAACAAAGGTTTTACTTCCTTTTCCTGTTCCTGAAGGGATCTGGCTTTGTTACAGGGACACTGAAACGTGTCAGTAAAGATGCACTTACCACAATTTCAAAAATACAACATGAGAATGTCCTTAAGTATGCTTTTAACTGTAGCTGGGCGGAAATACAAAATTATATGTAAACAAAATAGTTCAACTCAGTTCAAAGAAAACTATAATTTCTTGCAGTTGTCTGTCATAAGATGTTGACAACATGTAATTGGTAATGTTTACTGATGCAATGGGGAAGTGCGTAGTCAGATCCTATAGCGGAGGCCTTGCTACTGAATTTGTCTGGAGTAAGCTGGTTTTGAGGGAAAGGGTCCTGAACACGTTGACTATCACAGTGGTTAGAGTATAATGCTGCATTGTATTATGAAAATTTGTTTCATAATACAATGCATGATTGGTGTAGATAAGCATAGCAACCAGAGCACTTAGATCAGGCTGATTATTAAAAAAAAACAAAAAAAAACCAGATTCTAAATTCCTTAATTTAAGTTCACAAAGTAACCTGAGAGTTTTTGAGAACTGAATCCTGAAACCATTGTGTGCTCCCCAATAAATAATCTAAAATAACTAGGAAAAAAAGAACAAATGGCAACTTGCGAGGTACAAAAAACCCAAATAGATGTGGCTGCTATTGGAATCGCACATGTGCTGTAATTATTACAGCATCTTTTTTGACTCAGGGGCTTAGTGGGGATCAGAGCAGACATGACAGCTGCATGACAGCTCTTATCACAGAAACCAAGAAAAGGTGAGAGAGAGAAACACGTCCTCCCACAATCAAGTGCCATTTCTAAATCATCAAGTGACAAGCAGGTCCTGACACTGGCCTTTAGCCCCCTACCTGCCACTGTCCACAGATACTGGTGAGGTTTCAGCTGATATTGGCACTGATTGGGAACATGGGACTTTCGTCTATCTGTCCTTGTGTGTTATTGTTACAACTTTATTTATATTTTCTGTAATTGCTATAATACACTCATTTATTCATCTGCTTTTGGCAGCACTGTCTTTTAAACAGGTTGAACACATACTGAACAGTCTGGCTAGACTTCAGTGATATAAGCAATTTTTTATTTGGATGGAAATCAAGCATGTTTTATTATTTAAGGTATAACCATGATCAGTGGAGTAAAAAAAACATGTAAGAAAATGGAAAAAATCTTAGAATTTCAGTGAGATAAAATAGATCTCCTAATACAGCAATATGTTAGAAGTTGTGTGAAGGACTTTAGTAAGCCTAAGAGTGTCTTCAGTAAGAAAGACTTTGTTCAGACCAACAGAAAGAGAGATATCCTCTGTAAAATGCTGCTCCAAAAGCAGGCACTGTGTGTTGAAACTGCCTGGCAATTAAATCAGTTATGGATAGTTTAAACATTGAAGTGAACCTTTAGAAAGTAATGAGGACTTTAGAAAGAGCACATAAATGGGTGTTTGCTGACTTAGCGAGTTCTAAGCAAAGGTAAGCATTAAAGACTTTGAATGAAAGACTAAGGAGGTATCAAAATAAATCCCAACTTATTGCTGTTGAAGGCCCTGATGGAGGTTGGACAGTGGACACTGTTTCCTAAAAACTCTCACAAAAGATCTTACTCAGCTTTTAGCAATGACCTGAAGAACACGACAGTGGCGCTTGAGGAACGTTTGGCCTGATTTTAGAGCTAAACCTGCCTAAATGGAACCATTAGTCTTTCTTAAATGTTTCCATTTGCTCTAAATTTATGAAATAATGACATTGCATGTTTTTCCACACTTTATGTTAGAGGTAAATAACTTAGAGTGTGACAAAGACGAGTTGGATTACACTGTAAAACTACGAGTTCTGAAAGCAAAATGCTACCAATGTTTGCCCACTGGTTCACTGTCTTTGGATATCTGTTCATGCCAACCACATAGATGGATGACTGTTAAAGTGGACTTTCATGCTTTCTGAAAGACCAAAACCCAACCACTCCAAAGCCGCCTGGGAAGTAAGAGTGATACAGACAAAAACTAATTCAAACATCCGAGCTGAATCCTCAGGCTACCCCTCGTCTAGGTAAGGAAATTATTTCATAAAGAGTCTAGGCATTGATACGACTCCACACAAGAGCTGTCTGTATCTATATATTGGTCCATGTATGCATCAGTCAAGACCAGCTTTGGCACAGAGACACACAACTTTACTCAATCACCAATGCAGATTAAAAGGAGCTCCACCAGAGCACACAGTTCAATATCTACAAGTAACCAAAGATAAAAATCCTCCCAGGATTTAAACTACAAACATAGAATTCATTCCCCACTGCAAAAGCAGGAGTCTCTTGGAATTGAGCAAAAATTTTGATCTGAATTAAGTCATCTATAAGCTAACAAATGATACCTTCTGCAGGAGTTGATGGTGTAGTTCATCTCTGAACAAACTGTATATCTGAAAAAAATCTAAGGTTCTCGTCAGCTAAAAGAATGATTAGTTTCAAATAAGAGTCAGCATGCTATTTTCATTGTGTCTAATTTTACTGTTTCTTATGTATTTCTTTTTTTTTTTTACATATTGTTGAGAAAAGACTAAAGTTATTCTAATTTTTACATTACAGATCAGCCGACTAACCAGTGTCATGGATACCTTGACTGAGAAACAGTAAAACTCTAATGGCTGGTTCACACTGCAATATTTTTCTCCTGATTTTCTCTTTCTGATAACCTTAACGATGCTCTGATTATTGGAATAGCTCAAGATAATCTTGTGAGATTATCTGTGTGTGTGGTGTGTTGAAAATGATGTTGTACACTCAGAAGGACATTGGGACCTGTTCAAAATAAAACCGAGAACATTCAACATGTTGCAGCATGTGTAGTGTTCCCCAAGGAACAACAGGCAAGGAGGTCGTTGAATGTGGTGGGTAGTCGATCAGAAAACAAGGTGATTTACACATGGAGGAGAATCCCAAGTACAAAAGGCTGAACAACTGCCACCATGAACCCGAAAGTCCAGCTGATGTTGAAAACATATTTTTCTATTGTTAAAAATAGTCGACAAGCTATCATCACTCATTCTTCCCAGTCAGCCAGGTTTGCTTAGTCTGATCTCATGTTTAGCAAGATATTTGGGTTCACATCTGAATATTCATATCAGCTGACAATTGAAAAATCTTGCCATATGAATCAGGCACAAGATGAATTATCTCATTAACTGGATTACCTTGAAATAATTTGGTCCATTGATAGGAATAATAAAGATTTGGTTTGGACAGAGCTGTCACATAAAGAAATGTACTAGACATGGGTGCTGGCATGACTAAAGAAGTGATAAAGCTACAGTCAGTTAGCAAATAATCTGAGTCAGTCAAAAAAAAAGATTCATGGCAATTTTTTTTATTTTTTTTATTTTTTTTTTTCTTTTTTTTGATAAGGTCAGAGCAAACTTGACAGATTCCTTTGATTCTGCATTTTCGTTCTTATCTTGCATGGTTTTA
>CAEGAD010014528.1:0-13719 GCA_903067055.1 Poeciliopsis paucimaculata
TCCAAATCACTAAATATTCATCTTCGGTGTCGCTTGTAAACAACTCGGCTAACTCCGGACGTAGCTTCTACCACACACATTATCAACACAGGCCTAGAGCGCCCTCTGGCGGTTTGGTGTGAAAATAACATGTGATATGATATAATAATGTGTTAATAATTTCACACATAAGCCGCTCCGGAGTATAAGTCGCACCCCCGGCCAAACTATGTAAACAACTGCGACTTATAGTCTGGAAAATACGGTAATTATGTTTAAAAAAGCTACAAAAGTAACACTGCTTCAACATATTTTTACTCAAGTAAAAAGTAGTCATCAAAGAAATTACTCAGCACTGAGTAACTGATTAAAACATTAATCATTTAGTATTTTAAAAACCAACCAACCAAATTATAAATTTGCGTGGTAATTCTGATATTGTAGAAATTGAAAATAATTCAGTTACAAAAAATTAAATAAAATTCAATTTCTTTCAATATGAAACTTGAACAAAACCTGCAGGTGTGTGTTTGTGTCTGGTGAATTTATGTTTTTCATTCAGTGAAGTGACTGAATGAATTATATTCAAGTAATTTTACTCAGGAATAGCAAAACTTTATAATTAAAATAGCGAAGTAAAAAGAACAGAATAGTAAAAATACTCCAAAAAGAAACGCTTTCGGAAAAGTAACTCGAGTAAATGTAGCTGGTTACTGCCAAACTGAGACGTTTTTGCATCCATGTTCTGATATGTTTAAATAATGCAGATTTTTTTCTAAACGTCTGAAGTTAAATTAGAATAAAACTTCTTTTTTTTGATTAGTTAGAATCATCAAAATAATTTATATTTTCTAAATGCCTGAAAACTGAGATAGACATTTTTATAGAGCTTTTCTTTGTGAACTTGATGCAGATTTAAGGTTTTTAGATGACGACTCGTCGCTTCTTGAACTCCTGCAGGAATCATCCCGTCTCTGACCTACCAGGTGTTCTTCATGAAGAAGCTGTGGACCAGCACAGTTCCTGGGAAGGATTCGTTCGCCGATTCTATTTTCCATTATTACCAGGTCGGCCTCATTAGACGTGATCATTCCACTGAGACGCTTTTTTCTTACAGTAATCAGCATAATGCGGCGTTTCATCTCCTCTGTGTCTCCTTCCTCTCAGGAGCTGCCTAAGTATTTGCGTGGCTACCACAAATGTTCTCGGGAGGAGGTCTTCCACCTCGCAGCGCTGATCTTTCGGGTGAAGTTTGACGACAATAAATCCCACTTTCCTTCGATTCCCAAGATGCTTCGTGAGCTGGTTCCCCAGGACCTCATCCGCCAGATGTCTCCAGACGACTGGAGGAGGGTAAAAACATTCAGAAAACCTTTAAATCTGCACCATGTATCTTTAAAAATAATGTTTTTTTATATATTGGTTAAAACTGTCACCATGTTGTGACTGTTTAATATGAAGATTGATCTCCTACACCTACTCTTTGAGCTACAATTTCCATCTGAAGAAATGCACCAAAAACAACCAATCAGAGCCTGGAGGAGGGACTTAGCGATGTCAGTCAATTTCATGTACTCGCTGCTAAATGTGCTAATAACAGAGAAGCAACCTATTGTTACGGAAGAACTTTTCTGTCATCATTGCTAACTAGCCTTTGCATTCACACAGAACAGTGCCACACAAGACTGTGATTGACAGCGATAAGACCCGCCTACTTACTCTGATTGGTTGTTTCTAGTTAGCCCTGATAGAAGGCAGAGTAGCTCCATTTTTTCACAGATGATTTGTCTAGACATGATAAAATATGTTTTATAAAAGTTACATACTGCAGCTTTAAGTGTAATAATGTTAAATAAAATGTTAACTTTTAATCTGTATTGTGATTGCAGTCTATAATTGCATACTTCAACAAGCAGCCTGGGAAATCGAGGGAAGAGGCGAAGCTGATGTTCCTGAAGATCATCTATAAATGGCCGACCTTTGGCTCCGCCTTCTTTGAGGTCAAGGTAAACACAGCAAAGGCTGTTGAGTTCTCAGATCTCCTTTTCGTCGTAATTGTGAAACGGACCTGATCAACTCTGCTACGCTTTTGCTTTAAAGATACTAATAAAAGTTTAAAGGTCAAAAGGTCAACCAGCCCCCACCAACATTACCCAAATCAGACAAAATTAACAAAATTTGTTTGTGCAACAAGCTTTTTTGTTTGCTATCATTTCAAAGTTAATAAATATTTCCATAGGTCGTAAAATTTTTAACAAAAAGAGTTTGTAGATTTTCACACCTTATATTTACACGTAGCAAACCACGGAGCCGAACTTCCCAGAGATTCTGCTGATCGCCATCAACAAGCATGGAGTCAGTCTGATCGACCCAAAGACCAAGGTTTGTCTTCAGACCATTTAGCTTCAGGATTCCAGAGGGTTGAATCTTCACATTATTGAAGCAGGAAAACCAAAAAGGCTGTCTTTGTGCTGCAGGACATCCTGACCACCCATCCCTTCACCAAGATCTCCAACTGGAGCAGCGGGAACACCTACTTCCACATCACCATAGGAAACCTGGTCAGAGGAAGCAAGCTGCTCTGTGAGACTTCACTGGTAGGCGACTGAAAATTAGCTTCATTTTTACTGAATTTTACCCATCGTTGTTTCTCTCTGCTTTGGAAAATAATTTTAAATCAGCAGCACTGAAGGTTTTTATACCACGAATGGACAGTTTAATGTCTGAACCTAGAAAATGACTTAAAAGTGACCTATAATGCTTCCTCAACAAACTCAACATTTACACTCACTCATGAAAATTGCTGCAAACAGATGTGCAATTATACAACTGTACATATTTGAAAATCAGTAGTAGAGCCTCCTGCACAACCAACATGAATGCAACAAGTGGATCCTGGATGGTAAGTCAACAACAAAACACTTGTATTTTCCAGCAGCCATTGTACAACACATGTGGCGGTAAAAAAAAACCCCCAAAAAATAGCTGACCAAACATGCTGGAGCTCAGCATGGGTTGCTAGGTAACAGGTTGGGTTTTGATGTGGTTGCTAGGTGACGCGCAGTGCCTGCTGATTCCAGAAGGTTTTTGAAACGACAGCAGCTGGTGTTTGTTTTAAGCACTTTGGTTGTTTTGAGAAGCAGAAGAAACCAAAATGGAAGCACAAAAGTGTACATCACCTGGATTTTACATAATAGGCCCCCTTTAAAAATCTACCAAAGTGGGCGGGGCCAAGATTTGTTGAAGGGCGTGGCCAAATGTGGAGATGATGGCAGGTGGTAAACTTCAGGAGAATTTGACTGCAGTAGCCACATTCAACCCAAAGAGGGCAGCATTGGGATGGGTTTATGCAAAATATTAAAATTAAATAAGTTTACAGAAAAATATCAGTTTGCACAAAAACATAAAGAAAGAACCTTTAAGCACCAACTTACACAATTTATCTGTAATAAAAAACTTTGATTTGGGGTTTAGTTGCCCTTTAGTCGTTCCTGGACCTGAAACATTGAGGGCGCTTCAGTTTTCCAATATCTGGTCTATTGATCATCAATCAGGCGTAATCAGCTGATCGATGGATCCTCTCTGCTCATTCAGGCGTAAACCAGCTGAAATCGATGCTTTGCGTTTCCAGGGTTACAAGATGGACGACCTGTTGACCTCCTACATCAGTCAGATGCTCACCAACATGAACAAGCAGCGCTCTGGGCGGGGCCACAGTAAGTGAACGTCTTATTGGCAGGAGGCCACCGAGCTCATCCGCCTGCTGCGCCCCATTGGTCAGCACTGCAGCTGGGGGCGGAGCTTCGGCCACCAGCTGTGGTGGATGAGCCGCAGCCCTTCTGCGTATTCGGCGGGATCCGACCTGACCGAGGAGAGCTCAACGACGAGCGGCGACGACCCCGGAGACGACCCCGGCGAAGGCCCAAGTCACTGGTACCAGTACAGCTGCGATGATGAAGACGAGCCGTCCAGCGAGGATGACTACCTCTGAGAGCCGAACGCCTTCAACGCGCCGCTGCCATTTCCTTTAGATAATCAATTACCTGCTGTCAGAAATCACCTCAAATACTGATAATACAATAAAACACACAGGTGAGATTTTATCTACGACGTCGTGTTAAAGCCATGCAAAAAAAATAGTCATCAAGCAGAATCAAGTTGTCATTTTACAAGAATAGTCATATGAAGATAGTTTTAATGTCATGATATCAAGGGAATAAATGTGTAATTTCATGACGTAGTTTATTTTCTTTGCGTGGCCGTGATACTCCGTCGTAATTATCTCTCCAGTAAAGGTTTTAATTTTATGTTTTAACTCTATTGCCACCAGGGGGCGACGTATTAAACCATAATCATCTGTTTTATTATACCAGTAGAATTAAAAGTAAAAAATGTAAGAAAACACTTATATGTGAGCAATTTATTTTATATTAAATGACTTAACTCTGTTTTAGATTGTTTATGCATAAATAGAAATTAATAACGTTTATCTGGTTGTATTACGGCATGCAGAGTAAAGAAATAATGTTCACAATGTCATGTTCTTATGCTCCAGCTGAGATAAAATTTGAAAACAAAAATCAGAGTTTTTTGTTTTTTTCACTTTTCATAAATGATGTTTAGAAATGTTCTGTTTTTGACCAACAGGATGATTAAAGTTTGGCTGTCTGAAGGTCATTTACAGGTCGAAACTGATCGAATATTTCAGCTCTGCTTTATATTCGTATTGATCAGCTCCTCCTCCGTACGCTCCTTTATGCTCTAACTACAGTCTAAATCCGCTTTCCTTCAGGAATTCAGCTAAAATTTGGTTTAGATTTATCATTTTTCTGGGGCCGCCATCAAACTAACTGAATGTTTCTTGTCTTCTCACCCAAAACGTGTGAATTCAGTGGACAGAAAATACAAGCAGATTAATGTTACATTTCACTGTAACACATATTGGAGTGTAATTATATTAAATTTAATTAGTGAAGTGTTATTTTCAGAAAGAATTTTAGTTGGAAAATAATCATTAATAAAGAACAAACATGTCCAACTGATGAAGAAACTGAACATAAAGGACTCAAGAAAATAAATAATTGCTGGTTTAATGCAAGTTTTTTTTTTTCTGTCAAGATGGGTGACTTTTAAAATAACCAGATACATTTCCAGGGAATTTGTTGTTTTTCTTTCATAAGTTTTTTTTTATTTTTATTTTTTTGTGAACTTGCAGAAACATCTTGTTTTAAAACATTTTTAGAATAGTTTTTGCTTCTGTTGTCATCTTTCCGTCCATATTAGATGCAGCTTTGTAACATTTTGATTATTTTGAAATGACTTTAAATCTATAAGGAGTTTTTTTACTTTATAAAACTTTCTCTGCGTTTGTTTGTGGGATTTTAAATAAAAACCGGCTGCATGAAGATCAAACCCCACAGAGAAGTGAACCTTTATTCACCGGCACCGTAAAAAGTAAGTACACCCTCTTTCAGTGAATATTCCCAGTTTTAAATAACAGGTTTTAAATAATTTTGGAATTTTTTTTGTAGCTAAGTGATTATTAGTAATTGATTTAAAGATAAACCTCTGTGTTTACAGGATCTGGTTCGGATGGATCTGCATCATTCTGACGGGTAAAAACGTTGTTCCTTTTCTGTTGTTTACCAACTAAAGTATTTACACCCCAGATTCCTCCTGGTTTTGCCCCAAACATCACATAATTATCTGAGTAAATACAAAAAGCAGTTTTTAAATGATTTTATTCATTGTGGGGAAAGTGGTTTTCCAAACAAAAGTAATCACACCCCCAACCCAGTAAACGGTTTTCCACCATGCTTATTGGTAACTAGTTTGTTATATCACCGTTTCTCTCTGCTTTGGAAAATAGTTTTAAATCAGCAACACTGAAGGTTTTTACAGTTTAATGTCTGAACACAGTCAGAACTTTGATTAGGCCATTCCCACATCTTTATTTTATTCTTTTGAACCATTCAGATGTAAACATGGCAAAAACATGAATTCTTACCAAATATTTTTGTTTAGTTTAAAGTGAACGTATATCAGTAAACTTCAAATTAAGACAAAACTAATTCAAGAGTAACTTTTCAGCAAATTATTGTAAGTAAATTCTTCAATATTTATGAAAAAGTTTTAGATTTCACTTATAAGACATTTTTCCCATTAGTGAAATAATCTATTAGTGCAACTAGAACTTTCTCATGAATATTAAAATTTACTTACAATAAGCGCCTACATTTTGCTAAAAAGTGGCTCTTGAATTAGTTTTGTCTTATATCAAGTTTACCGATATACTTTCACTTGAAACTAAACAAAAATACTTGGTAAGAATTTTGTGTTTTTGCAGTGAAACTTACCAGATATAATAATTTTTTCTTCCATCTCTTTTATCAATAACTTGTGAATCTGATCAGCGAATTTTGATATTTCTTCATGTCGTCAATCAGGTTCTATTTAAGTAATATCTATTCCTCTTTCACATAAGAAAATCATTTGAAAACTGAATTTTGGTTATTTTTAAATTAACACTAATTAAACGACGGGTGTAAATACTTTTCCACAGCTCTGCATATGTACTTACATTCAATGAACATTTGAAGCAGAAATAATAATAGCTGTTAAACAGAAGTTTTGTGGTCACAAACGGATTACAGCAGTTTCTTATAAGAGAGATAAATACCTGGAAAATAAAAAAGGCATTTTTTGCACAGGGTGTATAATACTTTAATGATCTCAATATTTACTTCATTACATGATAAATACTTTTTCACCATTACCTATTGAAAATCATTGATCAGTTACAGCTCACTAGTGCAGAAATTTCATCAAATGTCCTTAAAATTGATTAAATTAGAAAAAAAAAAAGCCTTGGTGTTTCTGTTTCCCTCCTTAAATCTGATCTGAGGATCCTTTAGGAAGCAGAAACGTCAACATGTTCAACACACATTTCATACTTTTGGGTCAGAAAAGTCTTTAAGCTTCAAGACGAGAAACTTTTCCTGATTCCTAACAGAAAATAAACAAAATGTTCGGCAGTTTTAATAATTATAATTAACATTTGAATGCTTATTTCCCCCAAACAAAAACAATTCCTAATATGTTTCTTCTTTTGTGGCTATAAACTTTAAATCTACTCTTGTAAATAATCGCAGTGAGTGAACTGTTAAGTTTTAATTATAAGAAATAAAGTCTCTGTAATAAAATTACATTTTGCTTATAGTTTCAGGAGTTAATCTCATAATTTCAGGGACATTTTCACTTTCATTTCTCTTTAACTTCTGCCCCCCCCCAACCCCAAATAAAACAAACGGCAATAAACTCTTCGAGTTTCATTGTTGAAAAATATACATATACAAGCAGCTTTGTTTCCTCTAATGAGGCTTTTAAGTTGGAAAATGTGCAACAAAAAAGAAACGATCAACTTTAGTTTCTCTGTAATTATACATGCAGATCAGCAGCATGCATGTAGAGACTCAGAATACTAAAAATCTGCCTTGTTTACACTTTACAGCTGCTAAAACTGGTTTTTCCTCTTCAAAGTTTTTAAACCAAATTGTTTTGTCCAAATATTCCCAAAATATCCGTCACATTTTTCATTATTAAGATTAAATTAATCTTAAATTACAGAGAGGACGGCTTCAAAACTCGTCTCAAACTGAAAAATCACACATGAACATCTGGATTTCACCCCAAACACACAACGAACAAATAATCAGCGTGAGCTTCAACCGATATAAAAAGTAGCATCTGGATCTATAAAACAAGAAGAGCTGGATAAATCCAACACATGCAAAGCTCAAAATGCAAAGCATCTCCAGAGGAAAACCAATGCGGCAGCGCCGCATTGTCACCAGACTCGCTCGCTAAAAATGAACGGTCGTACGGTGGAAAACGTCATATTCAATAGAATAAATAGAGCTGTGCTGTCATAACTGTAGCTTAATAAACGCCTAGCCTAAAGATCAGCTACGATGTTTAACACAAATAATAATGAGATAAAAACACCATGACATCACATCAGTTTGACTTTGAGTTTCCCTCAGAGGTAAAAACAGAATAAATTACAGAAAATTCTAATTTATTTCTACAGAATCACATTTTAAAGCTAAAGAGAAACTGCGTTTTTAAATATTTTAGATCTGGATTGCAGATTTAAAATAGTTTTAAAGATAAAAATAAAATTGTCTCATTTTAACCACTTGGTGATATTTACAGAAATTATTTCAGAACAAGTTTTCAGTCTCTTTGGAGAAAGACGTACATTCACCTCAGTTTGAAAAAACTAAATGATCTCCAGTCTACATTCAGTCTGTCAGTCCAACAGTGTACAGCTAATAGTACACTGTAAAAACACAAAGTCCTAAAAGTATTTTGATCTAATTTGTAGTGCACATATCTTAGTACACTTTAAATCAGACAAAACTAACTTTAAAGTAACTTTTCAGGAACCTTATTTTAAGTAAATCCTTAATTTTGATAAGAAAAAAAATACTACTTCCACTGTCTAACTTATCACAAAAAATGTCTTATTGGTGAAAATAATCTGCCATAATCTGGAACTAGTACTTTTAAAAAAATAAATATTAAGGAATTATTGACTTAAAACAAACTACAAGTTAGTTTAGTCTTTTTTCAAGTGTACTAAAATATTTGCACTAGAAACTAGACTAAAAATACTTGGTAAGTTTTTATGTTTTTGCAGTGTACAGTAGGTTTAGACACACCAATCAGAGAGTTAATATGTTGTTAGTGTAACTAACCCCCCTGTGAAAGTTTAGCTGCACTGGGGGCGTGGCTACATGTGTGGATTAATGGAGGGACTTAAGCCACTCAGTCAGGACAAGGGGAATCAACTTTATCAATTTGTTGCAATGTTTAGTGACTTTTTGTCTTAAAGCAACTTGCGACAAATTTAGCAACTTTAACACATTTTTCCCAAGTTATGATTTAAATAATATGCCAGTGGGACTGGTGTTGTTTTAAATCAATATTTAGAAATTATTGGCTTAAAACAAGCTCCTATATCTTGATGAAAACTTAAGTTTTGTTTTATTTTACAGATACTCCATATGATTTTTTTTTGTCATTTTTGGATTTAGCAGTGAATCAATATTGGAGTCTTTCTGATCACTGATCAGGCTTCTAAATATCCATACAGAGGAATGTACAGAAGATTATATTTTTAGTCCAGGGAACATTTAGCGATAAACATTTGTATAAAATTAACTTCCGGCAGATCCTGATGTTACATTTATGGAGATTATTTTCGTACATGTTCACTGAAGATAATTAAAGTCACAATAAATCTCCTTTACGTTTTGACGCTTCCTACACTAAAAGACGAAACTCGTTCATATTAATAATATTCTCCGTATCTACAGATCTCACTACAGCCGGACGTCTTTAGTCTTTTTATGACCAGAAGTGATGAAGATGATTCCCTCCTTATGGCGCCATGTTGGAGCCTACTGGGTCAGATGGAACCAGTCAGTCCGCCGTTTGGATCACCAGTTCAGACATTCGGTCCAGTAGGTGAGTGGAGGAAACGTCTTTCTGCTTCTTCTGTTTATTTTTATTTCTGCAACTCCATAATTTTCTGTTCGGTTCATGATTGGAGATGTAACATTTGTAAAGCCAGTCACTCCTCTGTAATGGTGGGCAGGTGGGGGCTACTGGGAGAACTGGGAGAGCTCCGCAGGTCGGGTCGCACGTTTACACTGGAGATGGACCAAACGTCGCTCAGCTCTGCAAACACAGAGAGAGATTAGATTAAACCAGAGTAGAGATTATTCTACCAATCGGTAATTCAGTTAAACACAAATCTGATCATATAACCAAATTAAAATAAAAGGAAATAAAGTTTTTAAATAAGAAAATAAATGTGCCTAAAATTCACTCGTGTTCGCCTGATCGTTTGTAGAAGAATGATGCGTCTATTTCTAACCTCAATACAGCTTATTAAAGTATTTTATTTTATTTGCAAATTGATAACCAGTTAGCAAAAAGTGATTAAGATCTTTTTAATAGGTGAGGATAAATCTATGATACTTGAGTTTTGGATAAAATGTATATTTATTTGGACAGTTTTGGATTAATTGCTGCTCTGAATATGTTGTTCTTTTATTAGTCTATAATCCAGTTAATGATTAATAGATAACTAAATTAGTTGACAATAATCGATTAATCACAATTTATCTTCTTGTTTTAGACATTTTACAGCAGCAGCTGATGTAGAGACTTTGTTTTTAATTAGGGTAAAATTATCACAGATAAAGTAAATTTATTATTTACCTATTTAACCTGGTGAATTATTAAGAACAAATTATTTATGATAACAGCCTAAGTTTTACAGTAGAAAACATTGTTTGTCTTTAAATAACCAAACTTTGTGCAGGTCAATGTCTGTTTAGTGACTTTTAAAACCTCATTTTGTTGCCCCTTAATCTAGTTTTTAGTTTATTTATTAAACTTATATAAACTCAACAAACATTTAAAAATCCTGATTTTTGTGCTCAAATAAGCTCTATTTATTTATTTATTGTGTTTTTTATGTAACTAACTGATACATAAAAACGGCACATTTTCCTTTAATAAATCAGTTTTAGATCTATAATAATTTGCACATCGCTTTCTAACAGCTGATCTGAATATTTTACTTCTTTAATCAAAGTTTTTCATGTTTATTGTTGGTTTGGTAAAAACATTTTTTGACCCTCAGACAGTTTTTGCTCACTTAACAATAAATAAAGCATAAAGATGATTATAAACGTGAAGGAGGGACATAGATCTATAACATGATCACAGAGAGGCAGGAAACGTGGTCATACAGTGGATGGATGACATGGCATGCAGGGGGTCATGGGTTGAAGGTCAGGGGGAGGGAGATATGAGCTGCAGCGGGGGGGTCAGAGTGCAGAGGGCTCCAGCCGACACAGATGACCTCTGAGGAGTCTGACAGACGACACACAGCATGTAAACAACAGCAGATGAAAACACCAAACATCACTTTACTCTGGTGCTGGAAAAGTTTTCATAGAAATTAATCAAAGTCTGAAATTTATTAACCAAAAACTACATGAGCAATAAAATAAGCAACATTTTCAATTCCAAAATACTTAAATTGTTGAATAAATAGATTAACTCTAACAAATATATTTATTGTTTTAATCTGTTATTTAAAAAATCAGATTGATAGAAAGTGTTTCAGGAATTCCTGATCATCCATAAAACTTCTTTAGAAAAGTGCATTGTGGACGCTAATGTTAGCATTAGCATATCTGCTACGTGTTAGCATTTAGATGCTACTCTAGGCTTGAATAGATTCACTAACACAACGATATTATTTTCCAGCATCCAGTCAGATTAATTAGGCAGAAAGCAGCGACTGTGTCCTCCGTCGCTGTTGTTTGTGGATGTAGCATCAGATTTATGAGCAAACCAGAAACGAACTGGAACTGCAATCAGTTTGAAACTGGTAACCAGTCCAAACCTCATGCTACTGGTAAAATTGTAGTATTAAAACAGAAAGTTTGGATTTGTTGCTTCTGAGAAATCAGATTTTCTGTCATTTTTTATTGTAAATAACAATTTAATTATTTTTTGTACTTTTGTTTTGGCAAACATTTTCATAATGTGGAATAACTCAAACTTTAAATATAAAATCAATTTAAGTTTGGTCGTGGACTTGATGTTTGTTTACTTTAGAGCTGGACGATACGGCCGAAAACCTATCACAATACAAGCGTTTTATATCGGTCAGTATCAATAATTATTGATTAGTTTTTTGTTTTAAGTATCTGAAATACTGCAAAAGTGATGGTGTGTGTTTCCTGTTTTATTCTGGGTTTTTTTTCTTTTTAAGCAGTTATGAGGCTCAGTGGAGAAACCTGAAACTAAATCTTCATCTTCGGTGTCGCTTGTAAACAACTCCGCTAACTCCGGACGTAGCTTCTACCACACACATTATCAACACAGGCCTAGAGCGCCCTCTGGCGGTTTAGTGTGAAAATAACATGTGATTACTCAGTGGGTTGTTGCTAGGTAACCAAAGTTGGAGATTGGGGGACTTGAAGCTGCTCAGTACCCAGCAGCTTGTTGCTAGGCAACGTGAGAGTGAGTTGATTCCACCAACCTGGCTTAGCTAAAGCTTTTTCTCTGCCTACATCTCCCAGGATGCTGTGCGGTTCTGCATTGAAGTTTATGAGATGTATTACCTATTGATATTGATCGCGTGTCTATCTTGATGTATATTGTTATTGATTTATTGTCCAGCTCTATGTGACCCATAGACATTTTGTTTTTAAGTTCATTTTTTGGTGAAAGCAGCAACAGAACCGGAGCAGGAAGAACTTTTCTCTCCTACCGGTTCTGAACTTGCTGTACGGTCCGTTGTCGTTGGTCTGCCGGCTACCGGACACGAAGGGCAAACCGCGCTCTCTCCACCTGAGACACAGAACAGAACCAGATCAGAACCGCTTTCATTTGCAGACTGAACAAGGAAGGAAGGACACAAGAAAAAAAGATAGGACACACAGAAGGGAGGAGGAAGACAAGGAAAGGAAAGCAGGAAACAAGGAAACAAGGGGTGAAAGGACAAAGGAGGGAGGAAGTACACAAGACAAGGAGACGTGACAAGGAAGAGAAAGAAAAGCAGGACACAAGGAAAGGAGAAGGGATACAAGGAAGTGATGAGGAAGACGAGAAATGAGGAAATGAGGAGAAAGGACACAAGAAAGGAAGACAGGAAACCAGAAAAAAAACCTAAACAATCGGTTAAAAGTCTGGAATATTTTTACCCATAATAAGCCAGGAAAATCACGGATTAAAGAGGATTACCAAACATTCGTCTCATTGGTCCAACAGGAAGAAAACTAGAAAATTAAGTTTCTTACCACTAAACATGAATTTATAAAGTTTCTGCTCTGAAAACCTTCAGGTAACTTTTTAATTTAGCCTCATTTACTAAGAGGTAAAACATTCATAAATAGAAATCTTGGTACCGGCGACCCGATCCTGACCCGATCCGTCACTTTAGTTTTGTTTCCTTCATTAAACCCGACCAGCAGCTGTGATGATCAGAACCAGCAGGATGTTTGTGTTTGGGTTTCTCACCAGTGGAACGTGAAAATGGCAAAGATGAGGAAGGCAGAGACGAAGTCGGTCAGGATCCACATCAGGGTGTATTCCTCTGGAGTCTGGAGAGAGAACGGACCGGGTTTATATACGCCATGGGTCAGAACCAACAGCAACAGTCCTATGGAACAGACAGCTTGAACTGATCAGAACCACAGACAGGCAGGATGTGCAGGAACCTGTAATGTCCCTGTCAAAGAAACTCAAAATAAAGCAGTGGAAGTTTAGTTATTTTAAGGACCAAAATGACAATAATTCATATAAGTAACAAAAAAATAAATAAAATCAGGTAAAATAAAAATGTTCCAAATCAATTTCTCTCAATAAAAAACTTATGAAACTTTTAACAAAATCTGAAGGTTTTTGGTGAATTTTTGGTTCAAATGTTTTGTGTTTTTTTTTCAGTGGGTAGAAAATCCAGAAATAAAAATACTTCATAATAAAATTACTCAAGTAAAAAGTACCGTATTTTCCGGACTGTAAGTCGCTCTGGAGTATAAGTCGCATTTTGGAGGGAAATTTATTAGATAAAATCCAACACCAAGAACAGACATGTCATCTTGAAAGGCAATAAAAATAGAATAGAGGCAACAACAGGCTGAATAATTG
>CAEGAD010014552.1:0-24759 GCA_903067055.1 Poeciliopsis paucimaculata
ATCTATCTATCTATCTATCTATCTATCTATCTATCTATCTATCTATCTATCTATCTATCTATCTATCTATCTATCTACCTATTTGTGTCTGTTTTGTTGATTAGTTGAATACAAGGAATGATCGGTAGACGGGCAGCTTGAAGTGATGATGCCATGCAGCAGAGGCAGCCGATGTGATGTGCCATGCGATTGTCATATCACCCTTCTCTAATCCCAGCCAGCAGGCCTTGCCTTTATGTGAAGGCTGTTATGCCTCTGGTCTCCCACAGCTCTGGGGCTTTGTGCTCCGTGTGTCTGCGTGTGTTTGTGCATGTATGTGTGTGTCTATTTATGCAAGAGTTTGTGTGCACATGTGTGTTGTTGCCTTGACAAATCTATTCAGAGCCAAACCTCCATGTCTCCATTGGTGGTGATAGCGGAGTTGTAAGGGATGGAGGAGGGCCCTTTGAAAGACTCCCCTCCTTCTTTCCTTTTCCAGTCGCCTTCAGCCCACTGCTCCACAGCCCAGCTGACATCTTCCTCCAGACAAGCTGAATGAATTAAAGAAGATACAATGAGACACTTGATGTAGCAGTCAAGGAGCCCCACTGCTTCTGTGCTGCTCCACACAGCTCTGCCCTCAAACTCAGACTCAGAGGAGAGCACATCTAGGGCAAAGCAAAAGATCTAAAAATACACAATATGCCACTGTTTACCAAGATGACTTTTCATCTTCCCCCAGTACTAAAGCCCCCAGCTGCCTCCCGTGTTTCCCCTCTCATCTCTTCACTGATCTTTCTTCAACCTCTGTGGCTTCACTTTTTCTATATTCTCTCCAAATACAGTTGTGTTTGATTTATGTGACCAAAGGAATGAATGAAACACGATGAATTTGATTCAAGAGGGCATTTTTTGATACCTCCCTTCCATTTTGTTAATTAAAAAAGTTCCCAAATCATTTACTTCAATAAAAAGTAAATCAAGTAATTCTATGTTATTGTTTAAAAAAATGCTAATTTTAGTTTTTACTCTCATCAGTTTTAGAGATTTAATATTTCTACATAAAAAGGTTACGTATTTCATCATAGGTCTGCAGTAGTTACTTTGACGTAGAACAGATTCATCAAGCTGTGGATGGCAAAAGACTAAAGTTTTATCTGGTACAGAAGTTATAGAAATAATTCAAGGGGCACTTTCTCTCTGTAATATTTTTATTTTAAAACATACCAAACACATGGAGACAAGCACACAGCATAACTGATGCCTTTATACTTTCTCAATTAATCGTTGAAAACATGTCAAAAATGTAAAATAAGTAAGAATCATAAATAAACTTTTACTTTGTAGTGGTTTTTCAGTAACACTGTTCATTCTGCCTCTGAATGTTTGTTCTTATATTTTCAGACTGAATGTGTGATATTATCTCCAAACTCTTTGATGTGGTACAGGACTCGAATATGAGTCAACATGAAGAAACTCACCCTTTTATAACACAGAAAACATATACCATAACTTAAGCATAACTACACTTCACAAACTCTGAAATAGTGAAATTTGCTCTTGCTCTGCATTAACCATGCTAATGTAAAAACGCCATTTGGATTGCTTTACCTGTACAACACATTTATATAAATGTAATTGTTTGAGAATTTGACTTTTCCTGGTACAATAAAATTGTGACAATTTCTCTAAGATCTTGCATGTGCGGTTTGTAGCAGCAGCAGTTTTGCCCGTATTTGCAGTGATGAGATTCTGGGGTTCACTTTCTACACGTGCTGCTCTGTTTGGTCTTACTTTAATTGGACATTTTTATTTAAATGGACACCGTTGACTTTAACTTCTTTCTTGAGTCTGATACTTTTCACAAGTGTTTCACTTGTTTTGAAATCCTGAGAGTTTTGTAAACCTTGGACTGATGAAACTACTCTTTAAAGCAAAACTTGTCTTATGGGATCCACTATCGCTCTCTAAACATTTTCTAATCTTCAGCAAGCTTTCGAAATAATGTGGTTTTGGTTTTGTTTTCATTTGGGTTGTATGAATCAACTATTCACAAACCACAGTGTCTGTTAGAGGTTATAGCACGAGAAGTGTTGCAAATTTTTCCCACTTGTCAATCACCTTGGAAGTCTGTGGGTTAGAAGCAGAATTCAGAAGCACGTGTGCCTTTTTTTCTGTGTATTTGAGTTTGAAGGGATCACAGCGCATCTTTGTGGGAGACCCTCCCCCGAAATGAAGTCACTGACCCACACACAGAAACCTTTACGCACACACAAGCATGCACTACGCAGTAATGGCTGTCAGGGGGCCAGGGTGAAAGTAAACAAGGGCAGATAAGCAGTGAATCAGAAGGACGCCAGCTGCACATTCTAATCTCTTTACATTTTTTCTTTCTTCTGTTGAACTTTTATCTTATCTAGGGGAGCGTCTTCTCTAAGCATTCCTTCTCAGCCTCCCTGTCTCGTTTCCCTTATTCCCTTGTTTTTGTTCTAACCCTATGAACCAGAGCATACCAGTCCACACTGCAGAATCAAAAGTTTGATGTGTTGTCATCCACTGACCCAGTCAATGAAAATTCAAAACTAGAGCAAAAGGTAAAGTTCTCTATTCTCAGGGATTGATACATTTTACTGAAAGAGCATCAGATTCAAACTTTGTATGTGTGAAACACCCCAGTGTGAGGCGGCACATATAAACTAGCAGCGATACACAAGATGGATGAAGACAGCAACAGCAGATAAAGAGGTCTTCCTCCCTTTCTGACAGTGGAGTTGTCAACCACAAGGGGTTTGAGAAGAGTTGGGGTGTTTGCAGGGGGTTATGGGTCAGCAAGCCGGGCAGACACCCTCTCCCCCCAGGGCGCCCAGTGATCAGCCATGGTAGAAGGCCTCAGTTCTCTACTGCAAACAAACGCCAAGCTGTCTTAGCAGCATGTCACAGAGCTTTTAATTGCTTGTTCTTGTCTTTGTCTCCTCTTCCCCCACCGGTCATACTCAATTTTTTGCACGCTTTTTTCTTTTTTTTTTGCCCACCTGTTCCTTTTTCTCTTCTGCTGTGCCTTCTGTTGTTTCTCTTACTTGGTCAACATTACAGAGCTTTTCTTCACCGTTTTGGTTTTGACATTGTCTCCTTTACTATTCCTGATTTATTGCAATTTACATCTATTTGTATGATGAATCTTTAGAAAACTGTAGTTATCCTCTGTCCTTTTTTCATAATAATATACTCAAGAGTGAAAGTTATGACACGTTTTGATGTATTTGTTTCCTTCGTTTTGTTTCCTACAGTTCTGTTGTAACTGGGTGTCGAGTCCCGAGCCATTGGACACACAGCTTGAGCCCATGTTGCCAGACTGCCCTAGAGTTTCTGCAGGTAATAATCCGGTATTCTGTATCTACACACTCTTTGACAGTCACATCTTTCAAAGCCTGAACTCTGCAGTATCGTTGCCGTTATTGGATTGAATAAAGAACTTAATACTTTAAAGTTTGAATATTGTCAATTAATGGAAGCCTTTCCATTAATTGTTGATATGGATATAATAAATTTTAAATAATGAAAAATAATGTAAAACCCAGAAATAGAGTAAGCGTAAGGACTGCTTGTGTGTTTGTTATTAATCCTCAACACAGCTGTCTGGGTTTTATTTTGATGAATATAAGAAAGGTATTGAATTTAAATCTTCCGGGGGTATGAATAGACTTGAGTTTAACTGTATCTATTGAGATAGTAATATCTTTTTTTTTTTTTTTTTTTTTATTTGCACGTGTTTGTATTTTAACTAAATCAGTCTGCATACAGCCAGCTTAGTACTGATTGAGATCAATCATTGTCAGTCAGACTCAATAATTCTAAGCTTTTATGCTGTTTTAAAACATGAATGCATAAAGATTTTCGTACATAAACTCAAGTTCAGTTCTATTTCCGACTTCTTTGTCCTGTCTTTTTCATCATCCACTCTGCCTCCTATATTCATTAATCCTCTCCTGCAGTGTTTGGCCTCCTGTCCCTGTGCCCTCACTGCGGTTCACTGGCCTTGATGATGTCATGTCCATCATGAGAATGTGTCCTTAATGTAGGATTAGGGAGGAAAGCTGTAATCCTCAACATGACTGTTGATAAGAGATGATGATTGTGATGTTGTTTGAAGAGTGACACACATTTAGATATGCACACACTGAGAAACAAAGAGAAGACTCAGTCTTTAAACAGAAAACAGTATATATGTTATGTATTGCACATTATTTTAAAATAATGTACAAGTCACCACTTGTTAAATATGTACCTACCCACAGATACCTGGGAAACTTGGAATATCTTGCCTCACATTTTGTCACATAACAACCATAAAATTCAATGGATTTGTGTGGATTCAGGTAATGGACCAACACAAACAATTCCATGTTTGGAAAGCTGTTCAAAGTGGAAAAAAATATGAATCTGAATGTGCCTAGTTAATTTCCATCCAGCCGCATTTGGTCTGTATGTGGTTGTCCCCTTAAAAAACTGACAAGCCTATAATAAAATAGTTTAGATCAGACCATAATGATATGTTCAAATGACCCGGTCACTGTCCAGAACAGCATCCCCTTGAGAATCTGTGGGACTAGACTTGAAAAGTGCTGTTCACAAACATTCTCCATCCAATCTGACTGGGCTTGAGCTTTTCTCAAAAGTAGAATGAGTAACAATTTATGTCTTTGAATGTAAAAAGTGACCCAAACGAAAAGACTGCAACTGTAATTCAACTAAAAGTTTGTACTAGAAGAGTGAGACACATTTTTCAGAACTTAATATGTAAAACCTTCTTAAAACCCAGTCCTCTTTGTATCATGTAAACCATCGAAAAAATGCATTGAAATGCATTGAAATTTATGGGTGTAACCAAGCAAAATGTGAAAAGGTCTAAAGGGTAGGAATACTTTTGCAGGAGACTGCATTCTTCTCTCACCTCTCATTTCCATCGCTGCTTCGGAGGTTCATACCTTGTGATTTTATTCCCTTCAAAGCTTCTCACTGACATCATAGTGAATGCATAGGTCATCTTACACATGCCCCATATGTCTGCGAGTACATCTTAACATTGCTATCTCATCTCTTTAACTGAAAATGGCTTGTTCCACATGAAGCAGTGTGGGTGGTTGGCCTGAACATCTACCAGTGAATCAGCTCCTTGAAATGTCACCTAGCTTTCAGAACGAAATCACTGCTTTATTTCATGTTCAAATGTCATTTTCTTTTACTCTCCTGACTTCGGCCTCTTCTCAGCGACTGCTGTCAGTCAAATGACAGCTGTGGTACAGCCAAAGTACCGAGGTCACCAATTTTAAAACTTTTGCTGTGCCTTACATTGTCCAAACACAGAGCTGTTTGACACATTATCGTTTTGGTATGTGTGCACTATTGACTTGTGCTATGTTGACTCCTGCTACTTTAACTGGGCTGAAAAGATCTGGGTCTCTAGCCTGCTAAGAGAGCTGCCAACTCAGCTTGTCTCTGGTCTTTTGGTGGCAGCTTCTGATGTCAAAGGTTGCCTCAGTCATCTTTGTGTCCTTGGCAGCCTGGCAGGTTCACAGGCAGCGACCATTGTGGTGAGAGTTACAGCAGAGCAACAGAGGTGACAAGGTTGAGAGAGGGTTGAGGGAAGGCTGTCAGGGCATCGTGGAGCAGAATTTCAGTCAAGCCAAATGCCACCATGGCTGCTGTTGTCTCGGTTGCCATGGTGTTTGCCTGTGTGTATGTGTAAGTGTTGGTAATTGGGGCTAAAGATAAAGCCTCTCAGTAACAGAAAATAAACCAGTGAATCCTTGCTGTCATGCCCAACATGCGTGCACACATGTCCAGGGGCTCACATCACAATGTGAACTACTGCTCTTGTGTGTAGCCAGGCAGAGCTGGGCCTGAGGCAAGTCTGGGGCTGGTGTGGAGAATGGTATATGTTCAGACAGACCCGCGCTAAAATGTCTGTGGGCTAGCAAAGTATTCAACTTCTATTGGTCATGCAGCATCATGGAAAAATGGGATAAAGGATCAGTCCTCCTTTTGCTTTATTTGCAGTGTGGGAATTAGTTTTTTTCTATTCTTATTCTTCTCATCCTCACACTTTTTGTGTCTATCTACCTCTCATTTTTCCCAGTCAGAAATCTGGCTTCTTGTGACTGTCTTGTATTTCTTTCAAGGAACTTCGAAATCTGACTTTCAAGTATGAAGTTCAAGTGCGTAACCTGCACAATATTTCAAAAATACATCACCAAAACATCTATGTCTGGAATATTAATATCATAAAGAGTTTTTAGTAATCAATGTTAACTATCATTTCCTAATTTCACATATTACTGTATCTTCATGGTGCTGGAAGGAGTAAGGCTGCTGCAGATGCTCATAGCTGACCCTGATGATAGTGCCAATATTCAGCAATGATATTACAATGACAATTTTAAACATAATGCAGTGTTTTTTCTGTAACATTTACCAATACATACTCATTTCTGTTTACATCTTGACTAAGTCTTCTGTGGTTTTAATTTATTTTCCTCTTTATTACATCAAGCAAAATAATTTTATCTTGTTACGGTCAGTGCTTTAGCATTTGGCACTAACCTGTCACACTATAGGTATTTTATCATTAAGTGGCATGTTGAGTTCAGGTTAAATATGACACAGTGTGTGTACAACAGGAATAATGTTGGTTTACATCATCTCAGTGTGTGTTTATTTGGATAATGACAAAGAAATTATACTGTTTTTTTTATTTTTATTTTGGTTTCTGTTCAATTTATTTGCATCATACAAATCCCCAGCTAATACCATCTAGGTATGCTTCATTCAAAAATGTAAGCAAATCAAGGTAAACTGGATTGGTCAGCTAAATCTAGTCTAATCCAGTTCCAGAACAATTAGCTTAAAGTGCATTATAGTCCAAATAAAAAAAAAATCTATATTAAATACAGTTAAACATTTTAGTAAAATGTGTTTGGTTTGAAGAAAGCAATAAAGCAATATTTTTATATTATTAACACTTTGAGTTTATTAATTTTTTTTAGATAAATAATTACAGAATAAAGAAGGCATTGTGCTCTGCACAGCAGTGAGAATGTTTTGGTTTATGATCTTTTTTGATGGGTTGTTTGATCACAGAGTCTGCTGTTTCAAAAGTGGGAAAGCCCCTTTGCTAATAGCACGCACATGCAGAAGCACACACACACACACACGCCCGTACACCCCCCCACACGCATGCACACGCACAAACACACCTATAAATCACTTCCTCTTAGGTGATTATTCATTGTCCAAGCTGATTATTAATTACAAAGGGAGAGCTCTCTGAATGTAAACACTGATTAATGGCTAACAAAAGTAAGTTAATGTCTTACCTGTACTTTAATTACCGTCCCTGCTCTCCTACAAGCAATATCGCTTAAAACTGCAATTAACCATAATGGACTGCAGAAAGGAACTTCCTTCTGTTTTCATCTGTCACAACATATATAAGTTGATATGTTCCTTTCTTATTTTACAGTGGTTCACATTTCTGAATATTTTCTATAATGCTAGTTAGGACTTATTTAAACTTACTGATCTTGTTCAGAAAAATTAAAAGTGGTAGCTACAAAACTTATCCAGTCTTTAGGAATTACAATCTCTTTTTTTCTGTGATGTACTGGGAGCTGATTTTGCTCATTTCTTTTCCTACAGCCAGTATATCTGCAAATGTACTTAGCAATCTGCCACATCACAGTAGAGACAAAAAGGAGTGGCTTCTATTAAAGAAAAAATGTGTTGACACATGCTCTGCCATGCCATGGACTCTATCCTGCTCTAGGTTCATCAAGACTGTGACACTCACCTCCCTGATCCATGCATTGCTGACCATGAAACACTCTAGCTGTCTGCACCTCATCACTACACACACACACACACGCACACACACATTCACTGACACGCCACATCTGATGGGTGTTTGTGTGCCTTAAATCTTTAAAAGGAAATCTAGGCTCACTCGGATGAACCTCATGTCCTCCCACCACTGTTTTTTCAGCTTGGTGTGGTGGAAGTCGGCTGTCTCGGTAGAAGATCACTTGCAAATATGTGTGTGTGTGTTGTCTGTGTTTTTGTATGTATTTCAATGTTTTTTCAGCTCAGCCAACCCATGTTCAGCCAAAGGTGCAGGAAATACGTAGGTAAACTCTGGCAAACTATTCTTCAACCTCTGACCTGGATTCACTGAGGCTGTCTCATGCTTTTGTCTGGGTCACATTAGTTGCAGACCAAATCATAATAACATGGAGAGAGTGCATGTCAAGGATTCCAGACTTGGTGAAGCTAATAGAAATAATTGTTTCTAATTTTGTGGGGTAATAAGTATTTAGTTTAGAATTATTTTTGATTAAAAAATGTATATGATCACAATATTAATATTTAGGTCTAAAGCGAAAATAACACAAATTAAAACCCCATTTCTGTGTTACAACTAAAAAGGGAGCTTCTGAAAAAGCACAGTACTTTCTTGAAACAAAAACAAAAATATTGGTTTTGCCCTTCCACTGCCTGCCTCTTAAATGTGACTGTTAATCATTAATTTTGCATCAACAAGCAGCTTCAAACAGCTAATTATTTTGCATTTTATCAGATTTTGTTATATTACTTTTTTATGGTGGTTGAGCTATCTTAATTATAAAAAACACACTGTCTCGGAAACAGTGTGTTTTTTATTTCACCCCTGCACCATGTAAACCTCTTTTACAGAGCATTGTGTTGCCATCTATAAGTCAAACTCACACCAGCATTGCAGGCAAAAAAATAACATAAGAAAAGCATAAAGCTTTCAAAAACTTTTGATCAATAAATGAAAGTTCAACAACATTGAGTGAAACACTCATACGATTTTCCAGTGTGTTGGGCTTTTCTAATCTCATTACCATCTTAGTGCCAGTTATGCCTTTGAGGGCTATTTTGTATTCACTCTTTATTAAGTCATCCAGTTTTGCCACCTTTTTACATTTTGTCATATAACTGCAAACATGTAGCTATTTTATTGTGATTTCTGACCTACACAAAGTATCATGCAGTAGTGAAGCAGAAAGAAAAGGTTCAGTTGTTGTTTTTTTCTTCCAAATCAAAATCAGAAAACCTTGGCAAGCCTGTTATATTTTGATATCCCTCAATAAAATCCGGTTCCAAAAATTCCATTTATGTGTCATTTAATTTGTCCGACTTTAATATTAGCTTAAAAATAGTTTTTTGAAGGGCTCAGAGGTTTGTTAAAGAAAAGGCATTATGAAGACCAAGAAACAGCAGAGACCTCAGGGTGGTGGTGAAGTTTAAAGCAGGGTTAGAATATAAACAGTTATGTTAGGGCAAAACCTACCAAGACGTGTCTGTCTCCATAGCAGACACGGCTTGCAAAAAGAGCATTTATCAGAGTTGCCAGGAGACTCTCAGTAATTGTAGAAGAGCTGCTTTAACAGAAGCTATGCCAAGAAGAAAAGTCATTGCTGAAACAAGACTACAAGAACTCCCTTTTGCTGTTTACCACAAGCCAAATAGAGGACACAGCAAACATGTTTGCTGTGTCCTCAGATGAGATCACATCTGGTTAGATGAGACTACTTTTTAACCACTGTGGAAAAAACTAAATATGCCAGAAGGCTAACACTTCACATTTCTCTTAACCCCCATAGCATCTGTGAAAGCTCATCAGAGTGCATAGAAAGAACAATACACCTAAATGTAGGTCAAAAATCTAAGAAAAAACACTTGAAGGCTGTAAAAGATGCAACGGTGGCAGTCTACCTTCCAAAGGACAATAACCCATGACATATAAGCAGAGTTGCTTTGCTGATTAAAATCAGAGCATATTTATTTGAGTGACCCAGTCAAAGTCCAGACCTAAAGTCAAGTGAAAGTTCGAGGAAAGAACTTTCATTTGGCATTGGAGCAGGAGTAAAACACGTAATCCATGTACAGAGGTCTCAGTCCTCAATGCGGCTATCATGGTTGAAGTCTTGACTTTTGCCGCATGTATTCCCCCTCACTCACAACCTGCTTTATTGTCGATTCACTACCTAATAAAGGCCAGTAGAGGAGAAGAAATCCTTTAAAACAAAATAAGAATTTGAGTGAACACTACAACTGAACTTGACGTGAACAAGACTTATTTCAAGAAGACTGGAAACCTGGTCGAACCATTCTCCAAAAGACTTAGTTGTATCCAAATTGATATTTTTCCATGCAGTGTAGCTTTTCTATCATTCTGTATATTCAGCCCGTTTCTATTAAAGTGTGACTTTAAGATAAGTCAACAACATTGAGTGAAACACCAATCAGTGGTCAGCTATTTTGTAAACTTTGAAAGAGTTTCACATGTAGTTTCAATTTACTGCTTGGTATGAAAATGTTTAAAACCTTCTTGCATGGTCAAGTCTATATCCTCCATCAGTAATCTGGGTCAGATGGGGGCGCTCCTATGCAAGGTACAGCAGAGCTAGCCACCTGCTGCTTTGCAATCCTCAAGCCTCTTAACTTCTGCATGTAGTGTCCATCTTTAGTCGCTCGGAGGGCATCCCCAGATTAGTGCTCCATGGACATGGATCACATTTGCCCATATGGCCTCTTCTCATTGAGTCGACACATGCGCTAATCTGCCCAGCCTTTTTCTCTGAGCTTGACATGCAACAACTACTGAGAAAAGTAACATGCACAACATGTATGTACAACCTCGCAGAAGTCGTAATCAAGGGCGTCGATGGCAAGCTGAAAGGTCACTTGCATGTTTTAATCCCAATTGTTGTGGAATTGTGGATAGTTTTAGGGTGGTGACATGGCGCCAAAGTAATAGCTCTGAATAACGTGCATCCTTTTTGTGGGTGTGAACTGTTTTTAAATGCGCTCCCTGGTGTGCAATTAATCCAATAATCCCAGAGAAACACAGTGAGTGCTAGAACATAAACCACTATTATGAGTTTAGCTGCTGTCTTTATCCCATATCTTCCCTGTGTCTTCATCCGCTCATTAAGAAATCACCTCTTGTCTTTCACAATTGTCACTGGCATGCAAGAGTCTCTTTGCTAGTAATCTTTACTGCCACAAAGACTGTTGGCGAGATAACGAGAATGTCTTAAAAAAAATAGGTAATGGTGGTTGGTTTTGTCTGCCATTTCGTCTTCTTCATTAAAACAAACACTTGTCAACTGAATTGCAGGGTAGCACAGTATGACTAGAATATATAGGCCTATTCAAAGAACTTGGCTGAAACTGTGAAGCAGAGACTAGTATTTTAAGGGACAGTAAAGGTTTTTGTTGAAATGTTCTATGAAGAGGTTTTGGACTCTAAAAACTACCTGCAATTGTAAAAATATCATTGGAATTTAAAATCACTACGATGGCAGGAGATGCTGCTGCTCCCTTTGCCTCCTCCTCCCACTTTTCTGTATCTGAAAGTCAGGTGAAGAAGCAGCTGGGTGTGCCCACCTGAGTAAGCAGACAAGCGTGTATTAGGCCCTACAGCAGTTTACTTATTGCCATGGAATTGAAGTTGAAGATACCATTATATACATGCTTCAACAAATCCTCTGGTATCTGGAGAAAACAGGCAGCAGTGAGGATCATGTTCTTTGTTTTTTCCACTGCATTTAATACAATTCAGCCTGATCAACTTTGTCAGAATCTCCAGAAGACACAGACAGGGGCCTCAACAGTCTCTGAGATATATGACTACCTGACAAACAGACAGTGGTTACACAGGAGCACCACAGGGGACTGTACTCTGACTATTCCTTTTCACTCTGTACACATCAGACTCCCAGCACAGGCCCGACTTTTGTCATCTATAGAAATATTCAGATGATTCTGCATTTGTTTGGTGTATCAGAGATAGATAAGAAGCTGAGTACAGAGATCTGGTGGACCACTTTGTGTCATGGTGTGGGAACAATCATCTTCTTGAATGTAAACAAAACAAAGGAGATGATTTGTTGATTTCCGGAGAAACAGGGTTAGATCAAGCCCTATTTTCATCATGGGAGAAGAAGTGGAGGTGGCTGAGGAATATAAATACTTCAGTGTTCACCTGGACAACAGGCTGGGGTAGAGAGACAATAGTGAATCCGTCTGTAAAACGGGAGAGAGCAGGATGTATTTCTTGAGGATGCTAAGGTCCTTGTGGGTTTGTAGCAAGATACTGCATATCTTCTACAAGTCTGTTGTTGAGAATGTCATCTCTTCTGTTGTCATTAGGGCAGCAGCATCAGAGCCAGGAATTTAGCCAGCTTCACAAAGCTGGTTCTGTTTGGAAGGCTGGTTCTGTTTTTAGGTCGACTGTGAAACCACTGGAGACCATGATGCAAAGAAGTATTCTTCATAAAATCAAGAAAGTTATGGACAACCCTGCCAACTTCTTCATGAGACTAGGAAAACAGCATCTTCAGTGAGAGGCTTCTTCAAATTTGCTGTAATACAGACCGCTGCAAGAGATTGTTCCTGCCAACAGCCATCACTATCTACAATAACTATTTGAAGATTTTCAATTTATGAGCTACTGTAATATTTAATTACCCTTTGGGATTAATAGTGTATTTTCGAAATTGAATATTGAATGCTCAGATAAGGCTAAACATTTAGTCAAATTTATACTGTCTATAGGTAAATATCATTGATAACACTTGCATATTTTTTTATCCCCTGTATTTTGAACATAATTGATAGAGATTATAAAAAATAAGAAAAGTCTTCTTTGAACAATACTAATACAAAAGCAAAGCATTTTTTTATTAGAAATATAACATATTTATGCTTGAATATTGCTTAGAAATGTAGAATCACCCACAAAACTAATGTAACTAGGTGAGAAATATAAAAGCAGAAGAAGAAAATATTTTATTTTGCAAATGAAAAGCAGTACAAAGGTGTAATAATGACTTGTTTGTGGTCGAGGAAGCAGAAAGTGCTTAGACGGTTTCTTTGATTATTGTGCCAGGAACTAATGAGATAGGCTGTGCTGATCCCTGACTGATGCAATGACTCCTAATCCTCAACACTGTTTTCCTGCTCCGGTTGTTTATCTAACAATATCCTGTGACCGTCCATGCCATGTCACCGCTTTGTGTAGCCCCAAGTGACCCCCAACCTCTGTGTCAGCAAAGTTTTCAGCTTTGAAATCGATCTGGCATCTGAGCCAAAGTAATGTAATAAAAAGTTTAGCTTTTTCTTGCTTTTTACTCAGTGTATAACTACAGGTAAGCTGTTTGTTATTGCTATGAAGCATGTGGACTGTGTCTCTCTCTATTGCAACTTCAGTGAACTGTATTTTGGAAATTATTTAGAAAATTAATTGCCTTTATAAAAGCTTCTTACCTCATATCTTTTTACTGACTTTCTACACCCTATTGGTATTGAAAAAAGTATTTTTTACTCTAACATCATCTGCACTGGAGACTGCTAATGTTATTGCAACTTAGTAGATCAAGGATCAGAAAAACACCAGTGATCTTTTTTTCAGATCACTGAGACACCAGTCAGTGTTGATGCAGTCACTAGTAAATTACTTTGTAGCTCTTTAGGGATTTTCTTATGTCATGTTATGTTTAAAGTTGTGGTTTTGTTGTGGAACTACCAGTGCATACATTTCAACCAGACAGAAAATCTTGTACACTTGTGAGTGTATCTTCCTACTACAAGGAATGCTGTGTGTACTACGTTGTTATCAGAATGACTTAGACACACTAGTTATCACTTGTGTGAACCTCTAAGGGCTAAGCTACAGAGTGGATGGAAAAACGCCATTCCTGTCTTCTCTTTGTCTCTCCTCCAGTGTGTCCACCTTCTGCAGGATACATCTCTTATCTAATCAACAAAGAAAGGCAACTGGCCCAAAAATATACAACGAATGCATTTATATCTGCAGATATACACAATCAGAGATAGCAGTGAACATCTAGACACATTTAGTGATACAAACCCAACGATACACACACCACTCATACCAATCCTTACATTAATCTGGGTCAAATCTGGAAGTCAAGATATGTTTAGCTGCTGTCATAAAATGCAGAAGCACCTCAGGGGGCAGACATCAAGTCAAACATGCAAATCAGGAGGTCACCACCAGGTTGTGCAAATAGACCTTGGTGTAGAGAGAAATTGAATTAGGAGAAACCTCTGTTCCTATATAACTCTGTCCAAATAACTGAATCACTGTGGTCCTCCTTTCAAATATCTTTGCCACTAAAGTCAACAAGAAGAGTTGTGGGATCAAAATTTAATGCACAGATTCTGAATCCATCCCTTGGCACTATTTTAATGTCCTTTTTTTTTCTTGTTAAATGCTTCGTCATTTCAGGATGCATCCCAGCTTGATCCTTAGATGTCACCAGTGGGACACCACTTTATCCCAGAGACCCAAATATCACAATCTCAAACAAAGAAAATACATTTACCTGGCCGGCACATTGTGCCTGAAACACTGCAAGAGCATTAAAGGAGGTTGGCACCAGCATAGTGGCACATTCTTGGAGAGTTGGTTGGATGTGAATTGCATTTGGCACCAGGAGGCTATCAGGTAGTAATTAGTACAGCTAACATCCCAGATGAATGAGTCAACTCTCGGTCAGCATAAAAATCTTCAAGGGTCTTAGTAGGTAAAGGTTGGAGGCCAAGTCATGCTCCTTTCACTCCCTGAGTATAAGCTCATGCCTTGCCTGCTCAGATTTGCTGAAATCTGACTTGACCTTTAGCCTTGAGGTGTTGCAGCCGGTCACATGTCAGCCTGGCTCCCGTGGACCTTGTTGAATGTGTTCCTATTGGATTGTCTGAGGAGTTCCTACTCAACAGCCGAACAGCTCAAGTGATTTAGCTTTACACACAACGAGGCTTTTGACATAGATGTTACCGTACAGCTTAAACCCATGCTTGGCATTCCAGCCCTTCCCTGGCCCCAGGATCACCCATTCTATGTCGCACTGGCAGATCCTTGAAGCTGCCAGAAGATAAATTAATAAAACGTGTGAACAAATGCAAGAAAAAAAACCTTTTTTGTTCACTGTATAAATTTGAATGTAGTCTAGTGTAAAATGTATTTGATTAAATAGTTGTGGAGATCTGTGTGGATTTGTACATGATTTCTTTAAAATGGTGTCTAATCCTTCAATTCAATCATAATATATGTTAATGCATTCTATATTATGCAAAAACAATATGGCATAGCTGTTTGAAGTAGGTGTCACACTGACTTATTATAATGTCTTCAGTGCCTTGCAAACGACTTCAAACGCTTTGAAATTTTTAATATTTTGTCACATTGCAACCACAATGGCGTGCTCACCACAGTCCAGAGTCTTTCTATGTGTTCCTGGTGAAACGTTCTATCATAGCTACCAGATCAATGGCATTTCTGACTATCTTCAAGAAAATCTTGAAGAAGCAGCTCATCAAAAAGCCTTTCCTGCCCTTGCAGGTACCCTGTACATCCTGCACTGTGTACATTTCCCTCTGCACTGTCATTCTGTCACCTCCGAAAGAACCAGACTAGTGGTCTAGTCTTTAGAAAGTATTCCTTCTAAGTTTTTGTTAGCTATGATCTTAACTGCATTTTTAGATCAACATTTGTAAGTCACTTTTGATGAAAGCGTCTGTCTGTTGCAGAAACATTAAACATAAATGTAGTAGAACATGGTCAAGTAGTGGCACGTATATTCTAATTATATATTCACCATGCGGTCTTTATTTGCTCTGATTGATGATTACCAAATGACACAAAATCGTCCTGGTTGGTCAAATAGTGATAGCTAAAACTCATCCTATAGCATGCTGGTCATGTCACACCGTTTGAACCTTTACACAGTAAAGGCTGGATGCATTTCAATTCCCCCTTTAGATTCAGCAGCACATACTACCATATTTGAACAAAACATCCTTTTTTACTATAAGCAAAAATATACAATTCTAAAAAAAATTCAAAAAATAGAGTACATGTATTTACAGTTTGAAAATAGAAGATTTTATGTTTGTATCACATGCTTTCCTCTCATAGCTTCTATCCCTGAGGAATTAAGATAAACAAAGATCTATTCCAGAGGGAGAGAAGGAGAAAAAAAATTGAACTACATGAACTTTGGTGCATTTCATTTATTCGGTGTGCTATTTGTGGTGCTTTTCATCTCTTGAATCCTGACCTCGTTTCTCTATCTTGTTTTTGGAAAACATGAGCTAAGCTGATGTGCACAAGCCATTAGATCATTGCACTGTATATCTGACCTGTGACCAGTTAATCCGCTGCCCTGCCCCACTCCTGGTAAACCTCTCACCGCCGCCCTCTCCACATCTGCCTGCTTCATGCCATAACCCCAGCCACCTCTCTTCATGGAATTGATATTATGGTGTTTGGAGGATCCTCTGTGTCTTCATCCATACTGTAATCCTATTTGCTCTGTCATGTGTTGGGGCTCTCAAATTGGTGTGTGTGGAATCACATCCAGCTCATTTACAGATGTTTCAAGCTTAGCAGTGCCATTGTCCTCCACATGTGCCAGAGATTGTTCTTCCGCACAAACACACTTACCATAACTCTTCAGTCACACATTCAGGTTTTCGGTTATAAATAATTCTAACAATATGAGTGCGACGACTCCGGAGGATTCAAATTTCAATGCTCTGTCCTTTAATCCACTCCTTTATTCTGCCATTTGCTGCAATAAAAATGTTAAGCTGAGGGATTAAATAAGTGCAGAATGGAATAAGAGGATGTGATGTGGCAGACTTTGGGTGCAGGTGGGAGGCAGAGACTTCCCGCTCATTACTGAGACACGGGGCTAAAGGAGAGGCAGAAAGCGCTGCGGGGTGAGAGGTCCTTGGCAGCAGTCTACCAGTTGGCGTCTCGGTGTCCACATTTAGTTCCAGCTGAGTGCCCACAGTGGATCTGACGGTGCTGACTTGACACTGACCTCTGGAGCGAGGACCACTGCTTGCCTGGATCCACCGCCCCTTTTGATTCATAGTGCTCCTTGTTTTCTAACTCCTCCTACTCTGTATGTGACAGAAATGGTTTCACAACAAACCAAATAGGAATGCTCAGAAGTTGATTTGTCCTACCAGTGTGAAAGGTTTGTGATCAAACTGGAGCAGCTTTAACAAAAAAAAAAAAAAACTTAGTGAAAATCCATAAATTTCACCCTTTACATTCTTAACTGTTTATACATGTGGAGTTTATTTAGTTAATTAGATTTTTCATGAACTTTTCCGTGTCAGTTTTATTTTTACGTATTAAATGGTGGCATGGTCTGTGGTGTGCTTTTGTACACTTTAGATTAGGTTTAAACAATTCCACAATGTGGTAAACCAGGAAGTTTAATATCTGTACATTCATTCTTACTATGACTAAAAGCTCAATAAAAACACTGAGAGAAAACAATGTATGTTACTAAATAAGTAATGACATATTCAAAACCGGAGTGCAAGAAGTCTGACTCCTTCAAATTTATTTTATTGCATCACACTTTAGATGATGCTCTTATAACACCAACAAAGCAAGGCAGAAATATATTATATAAATTATTAGCTTAAGAGGTTTTTATGTCTTGATTGTTCTCCTTTACTCCGGCACCTCACAGTACTCCTCACTTGACTGCTCTCCCTGCTGATGAAACTAAACATATTATTTGAGATCCCATTGCATCAGTCTAACTTTCTGTTTTTTGATAAAAAGAAAATTCGCTAGTGATTCTTAAAGACATTGTTTGTTCAAGGGGCTTTTTTATTGAAAACCTCCTGCCACTGCAGTTTCCATGTCTGAAGTACCCTTAACACTGATTCAGAGAATGTTAGTGTTGGAACAATCATACTATCAAGAATTGTGAGTGAATGGGCTTGCAGAAACAATCCAGAGAAGATATTACTCTGCCTGGCAGTTGTCACTTGGTGCTTCTAGCTAATTCAATCTCAATTTCAGGTTTCTTTTACATTTTGTTATTTTACTCTGCAGATATTGAAAAAGTCCATTCAATAACTAAGATTCATAGAAAACCTGAATTTATCTATTTGACATTGATTCACAAAATGCATTATGTGGAAATATATCTCGTGTTGAATGTTCTCAACCTTCCTATTAGCTTTATGCTTTTTTAAAACCAGTATTTTTCAAACCAGTATTTGATCAATTCAAGCAGTTTGAGAAATGAAACTTTAATCATAAACGGCTAAAGATTAAAGATTACTTGCATCCCCTTTGTACATCAAATTTTATTTCAATCTTGTATATTAACTTATTAGTTCTTAAAATGTTCTTGTAAAACTTAATATTCATCTTCTATATTATGAAGTGTGTGAAATGTAAATGTTTGTTTTTCTCCATTTTGTGAATTTATTTGCATTTTTTTTGTTCTACTATAACAATGCTACGTTTTACAAAAAGACTGACTGGAAATGATTATAAACCATTCTTTAAGCGTTTTATTGGAACTCCTCGTGAACATATGCAAAAGTACTTAAAATAAATTTATCTTTTAGATGTTTCTGTCCTGAAACCCATGGGATGCTTGTTGGAGTGAAGGGAATTAGAAATCCTATTTGGACCTTTTAAGGAAAAATCTGGTGGCTGCTGTCTGAAAAGGGTTGTCACCTAATTTTTTTTGCAAGATTGGTGGTCAAAAGAACTGTTCACTAAACACAAAATTAACCTCTTTCCCAGCCCATCTAAGTCCCCATATTGAAATCTTATAGAAAACTTGTCTTATAAAGATTAGAATCGAGAGCGTAAGATAGAATCCAGAACTCTGGGTGATCTAGAGAAATCTGAACAATGAACAACAATCTACTTCACCTCAGAAATACAATAATTTATCATGGGGTTTTTTGCATGCTTGTTCAGGTAAAGTGTTTCAGTGCAATGACCACTGCTATTCCTTTTCTAAGGGTAAATCAGCTTTTTTTCACTTTCTAGCTATATATAGGAAAGTGTTAAATGAACTTCAAATGAAATATTCACTTGGAAAAGTTCTGTGCTCTCATATAGCATAGAAATATTATATACAAGAGTAATTAAGGTAATTATATGACCTCTTGATCTGTGGTCAAATAAATTGAACTTTATTTTCATTAATAGTTTCTACTTTTGATACTTAAAGGTTAGTGCTTTTACACTGATACTAAATAAGGTGGGCACCACATGGTCTTGGAAAAATCAATAGCTGTTTTATGGCTAAATGGTTTGAGACAATCAGATTTTGGAATGCCTTATGAATTACGATTGTATTGATCTCTTTTGGAAATGCTTGTATGATATTGAAAGGACAAGAAACAGTGGCAGAGAGGGAATGGAGGAGGTAAAGGTGAGGTTGAAGGGGCTAGACATGTTAGCGGGGACTTTTTCAGGATGCAGATAGTGAGATCAAGATTGGATATTGATGACACATGGAGCTGGGTGACTGAGCCACAGAAGCTTGAAATAAACTGTCGGAGGCACGTGGCAGTCATTATAGTGAAGCAGCCTGGCCCTGCGCAACCTTGAGCCCGTCGATAAGCTATTATAACCATGCAAATTGTGGCCAAATCAGAGGCCTGACATAGTGGTATTATATTCTTGTGCAGGGAGCAAGTTATACATCATCATTGGAATCTAGCAACATGCCCATTATGCTTTCTGTTTGAAGATTCTATAGACTCATAAAAGGAAAAATATTATCAGGAAATAATACATAAAGTCATTATTTCCTGATATTTTTTAGGGGCTTTGAGTACCATTTTAAAGGTCAAATATGGAATGCCCTGTCATGATTCTATATTGCTTTACATTCATTGGCTACTTTATTAGTTACCTCTAAATAGTACTGGGTTGGACTTCCTTTTGCATTCACTGCCCTTATTCTTTGTGACATAGATTGAGCCAGGTTTTGGTTTATGTTGATGCGATTGTATCACACAGTCGATGGCGATTAGTTAGCTGCACATGTAATTCTTCCATTTCATAATTTTCTGAAAGTGTTCGATGGGACTGATATCTGGTGAAGGTGAGGGCTACAAGTGATGTACAGGGAATTTGTTGTCATCTTCTAGAAACTGTGGTTATAAAGGGATAGCTATAATGAGCAACAGTACTCAGGTTGATACAAAAGGACCAAAAGTGCAGCCAGATACTTTGTCCCACAGAGCCACACAACCAGCAGCAGCCTGAAATACTGATGCAAAGTAAGATAAATTGATGCTTTTATGTTATATAAAAATCTCCCTTGCCTTTTAAATGTTACAGAAATGAAAACTTATCCAACTAAGCAGTTTTTTTCCAATTTGTTGTCTAATTTTGATTAACCTGGATGAATTGTAGCCTCTCATGTGTTTATTTGTTGTCATGACCTATCTTCTTCTTTGAGTAGTAAGAAGAAGATTTTTACGTGTCATAGTGGTAGAAAGTGACTATTTGAAATACTGTATTCCTTCTGGCATTTTGAATCAAGCTGGCCATTGGTTGTTTATGATAATGCCAGTAGATCAGCTGTGACTCAAATATTCAGACCAGCTTGTCCAACACTAATGATCATTCCAAATCACTCAAATCCTTTCTCTTGTTCAGTCTACTTCTGAATCCATTAAGTTGCAGCCACATATGTTGGTTGAAAAACATTTTGAGTAAATAGTCTATTAAAAAGATATACCTAATAGTGGCAGGTGACTGCAGTCACCTCCAACCTTCCCGCACTTTCTTGGCTCCTGCGTTCTCTCTGTTGTTCTCCTGTATGAAGGCAGGCAGCCAGGTCATTTGCTCTCAGTGACAGTTTAAAGCACCCAGCGAGCCATCATTTGGGTGATGTAATTTGAACTAAAAGGTGTGTAAACACTGCTGTGACCTTGGTTTTAGTTTTGTCAATAGGGCTGGGTTAGAGAACAGAGAAAGGATTGTGTGGGATTGAGGGCAACAAGTCCTGGCTATGATAGTTGGAAGTCTGTAGCTTACTGATTGTTGTTATAACCTCATCGGGATCTCTTTGTCTTGCATCAGCTACACTCCCTTAACCGGTTTATGTGCTCCTCACCTTGTCAAAGCCGTGTGCTCACTTCTCCCCCACTTCTTTCTTTTTGATATTTGTTCACGTGCCTCCTCTTGGGCGCTTGTTATTGCTCTTCCCTCATTTTCCCTTTACCCTTGTTTTCCCTCTTCTCTGACCCTACTCCTTTTTTCTTTGATAGCAGTATCTCTGGCATTCTCTCGGCAGCTTGTCAAGTGTCCACCCTCATCTTCTCTATCTTAGTGTTTTTTCTCTGTTCCTCCTGACATCTGTTTGGTGCTCACCGCTGTGAGCTCCAGAGGTCAACACAAGTAAACACTGGCCAACAGCCAGGACGACAGTCGGCTATTGATCTGGTTTGGTTGGGAGAGGTGTTTGGCTTTCTACAGGATCTCAATTAGGGTTATGATCTCAGGGTCTAGACTGCATCTTCATTTGGTAGAGGTTAGGAAAACAGAGAAGCAGTCTAACCGACAATATTGATCCAAAGTTGTATTTCTCTATGCTTGCACAGGTAGAAGGGCTTAGTGTTTTGTCTGTGTTCATCTGGTGTTTTAAGGCTACTAATACTCATCTTTAAATATTAAAAGTGCAATTGTGCATATCACAGGGTGTTTACTCAAATGCTTTATATTGGTGGGTGTTAGTTGAGCGTATTGGGTGTGTAACTGACACAACCTTTTATTCCTTTAAAATCTGTTTGCCCATAATGCTTAACATCATGCCAGGACCATCAAGATTTGTATTAAGGATATTTCTTCTGGGATGTTGTGAAAGCTATTTAGTTATTGTCACACAATAATCAAATATTTGTGTGAAAAAACTAGGACACATACAAAATATTCAGCTCTTCTTAAAATGTCCACATATCAATGTCTATTTTTAATCTTTAGGGGTAAAGTGATATAATTATAGGTAAATATCAAAAGTAGTATTGTTTTATTCATGAACGTAAGGTATCAACAATTGTAATTCTGACAAAAAGGTTGCGACACCGCAACCTCTAATACCCATTTTTACCTGTTTTAGTTGAAACAACTCCAGTGAGATGCTTCTTACAGCCTTCCACAAGTCTCAGGCATCCATCTTATTTTGTCACTCCCCCCAATCAGCGTTAGATGTTTGAGGGGTTTCTTGCCTTTAAATGCGTCTTCAAGTCACCCCACAGCTCCTCCATGAGATAGAGGTCTTTGCTTCACTTCTTCCCAAGGCTTTCCATTTATTAATTCTCAGCCAGTCTTTACAGGTATGGGTCATTCTCATGTTCTAGGGTTTATCTCTGCTTCAGTTTTTTTTATATGTCTATGATTGTGAACTGGCCTGTTTCTGCTGCAGAGAAACATCCCTGACCCATGACACTTTCTGCTATGTGCTTCACACCATTAACTGTTTGCTTCTTCGTTCTTTAATGTTGTATTTGATGGCAAATATACCCTTTGTTCCAAAGTACAAATAATTTACTTAATAATGTACACCTAAGAATATCCCACAGTTGTCATTCTGAAGAGTTAAGACAGCTCATCATGGTGTTCATTTTTACTTCAACAGTGTGGAGAAAACCAAATTAAATGTCTGAGGTTTTGGCACATTGCAGTCACATAAGAAGGAAGAAAGTTGGACTGCAGACTAAAGGTAATGATGTTCCAAATAGTATTATAAGCAAACCTTATTCAAAATACTGATGTACTCTATGTATCTGATTATATGCTATTTTTCACCATTCAAAGTAGGACAAAATGCGGGGTGTCCTGATTTATTCCTCACTAGCATTTCTATTTTCCACACATTTTGAAAATAAAGCTCTAGTTTTTTTCACATGACTAAATTTGGTGTCTCAGTGACCATTTAGAATGCAAGCTTATGTAGTTCTAATATTTAGGATTCACACCAAAGCCTTTAATCATTGGTCCACAGATGGGCAGCGATTAATCAAAGAGGTAGCTGTGAAGTAGTTTGCAATTAGACTGGTAATCTCTGAGGCATGCTAATTGAATCAGAAAATTAGTAACAGTGCCGTACTGAGCTGCAATAGGCTGGTAGAGCTTGCAGCAGGTGTGAGCCCACCCAGCTGTGGAACAAGGTATTTAAGCCACATTAGCAGCAGTAAAATATTCCTTAATTTGGAACAGCTAGTTTCACCACCCACATTACCTTGAATAGCAAAACAGTAAGCCAAAGAGCTGAGTCAACAGCTGATTGCTACCTGATTAAAGCATAGAATGAATAATAAATATGGCTGGGATGTTTATAAATATATATGATTGTAATAATACATCACTGAAGATGAGTAACAAAGGTCTTATATTTGTAAGCAGTATTTCCTTTCAAGACAAACCTCATAAAACACAAACTGATTGAAAATTCTTGCTTACTTTTTCCGGTCTTCTTTAGGTTCTCTTCCCCTAGCATCTACTCCCCTCTGTTTGCCTCCACAACTTCTCTCTTCCAGTTACTCTGGCTTCCCAATGGCTCTTTCGAGCTGTCATCTTCTTGACACAAGTTACAGAAGTTGTGAGAAATTAAAAATTGATCACTTTTGAGCATAGGTTTGCAAACTCTTCTGCTTGTTGGCTTTGAGGGGGAAGGCTGAAAGAGAAGCCCAAGTCAATAAAGAGAGGTATTGAGGTAAAGAATTCCCACATGCAGACAGTGGTGTGCCTCAAAGCTCTGGCTTTTAGACTCACTGTGTATCTTATTCACAGAAAGAGACGCGGTTATGGTGGAGGAAAAGAAAGTTTGAGTATAAGTGTTAGTATTTGAGTTTGTAGACATCTTCTTACTTGCCTCTTTAACACCCAGTGGTCCTACACCAAGTTCTCCTCCTGTCTCTTTCAAGATTGATATTTTAATCAAACAGGCCTGTCGTTAAAAATAAAAACAAAAAAAACATACAGTAATGCATGGATTTTAGTGTACTTGCAAACTGCACATTTGAAGAAAATATGTTGTGCATGTCCATAATTTTGCCTTCCTTATCAAGTATCGTGCATACAAAGTCAGGGATATGGATACATCCAAAGTTTTCACATCTTGAGTCATGTTAAAATCATACTCATAAGGATTATTACCTGGCCACTGTGTACACTGACTGTATTGATTTGTGTGTTTTTGTCTGTGTACATATATTTGGTGTCTGTACCCAGTTTGAAATAAGGGATGAAATGAGGTCGCAAGGTGATGAAAAGCTGTCTGCTATAAACCAATGTCAGGCATTGATTTTTCCTGTAATGAGTTCCCAGAATGTATAGAGGCCGTGAAATATACACATACATATTGTACATGGTTGTTTGTGAGAAGATGTCTCACGTGTTCTGACCCCAGTCATAAAATATATGTGTAAAATTAGATGCTGTAACAATATATCTTAATTTTGTCAAGTTTAACATCTGAGCTAAATATTTGTTTATGTCAAGGGTCATTGAATATATCTTCTTGTATATATATTTTCATTAAACATGCTCAAGATATTTAAAGAAACATGTTGAGTATTTGCAAGCTTTAGAAGTAGGGAAATCAAGATCAAGTTTTATCTGTTTTATTTTCTGAAGAAATATTCAAGTATTTTTAGTATACCAGGTTTTTATATATCTGATTCTTTAGAACCCAGAGTTCTACTCTTAATACATATTATGAGTACAATGAAGTTACAAAAACGTCAGTGCCATATACAGTGCCTTCTCCTTGCAACTTTTTTTTTTTTTTTTTTTTTTTTTTTAGTTTGTTTGTTTTGGTTTTAAGAAAAGGTTGTTAAATAAGGCCAAATATTAATTTTAAGTCCAGGGCATTAAAGTTG
>CAEGAD010014553.1:0-10735 GCA_903067055.1 Poeciliopsis paucimaculata
GCAGCCTCATGGATAGCAGCTCGCACTTATTCTACTAAACCCTGTTTTGTGGGACAACAGCTGCGGTGTTGGCGTCATTACAATTATATTATGTTGTAAAGCTCACAAAAGTCCATTTGGAATGACTCTGCCGCATTAAGGTGAAGTTGAAATGAGAAAAATTACTGCAAGTAATTTATGGAAGCTGGTTGTTGGAAAGGGGGTGTTTATATTCAAAACATTTAACATAAACTGTTTCAAACTCTAGAATTGCATTTTAGACTACTGGACTGAAATGGCAAGATAATATTTGAAAAAGATAGAAAAGGTACAGATTGTCTGACAAGGGGAAAGGTTCATTTGTACAAAAAAGTACATGATTGCAACACTTCAGTTTGACTAACTGCATAACACAAGTGAACTTTTGGAACACCACCATCTGAACCTAACAGAAACAAGATTCTTGAGTCAAAAGTCAGGTGATCTGTCCTTATGGAAAATTATTAGAAAAAAAAAGAATTTCAAATTTAACCATTCATATGAACACAGATAGAGTTGAAGATCAAGAAGATAAGGTCATATGACACATAACTATGGATTACTCAGTTATTCAGATTAACAGCTGATAAGATGTCAAAGGCTGGCAAACAACGGGGACGGTAACTTAAACAGATGGACACAAAATGAAATCCCCAACCCTTGATAAAGACAAATGTCAAATGCGAAAGCATCACAATTAGAACTTCTACATTGAGTTAAACCATGCACCACAACAACACATCCACAAACACAAGTGAACAGAGCAAGCAGAATACAAGACATCAATGGTCCTGTGAATATGCTTTGAGGAATCCCATGAAACTCAGCAACACCACGATACCAAACAGCAACATCACAAAATCTCCCAACTACTCCACAAGGGGGAGAAGAGACACAAACAAGAGAAAGACTAATGGTGTCTTTACCATTGGGAGGTGGTAAATTGAGGTGCAGGGATGTTCTAGGCTTAGGACCAGGAACGGGGTCCTGTTTGAACCCTGAGACATGAGGGACATCAAGCAATGGGGAGAAGATGAAGCCCAGGAAAATTGTTGGACAAGCGTTTCAGCAGGGGTTGCAGAGTGTGACTAGTTACAGTGCTGGTTTGTGATGTTGATTTTAGGAGTGTGGGATATCGTGAATAGCATTATCAGTTTCATGGCTTTAGTTAATAAAAAAATAAAGAAAATGAATCTTCGTGGCTTAAAAAACAGTGAGTATAGCCCCATGTAAAATACACACCAAACAAGATATTCTATTTCCAATGGTAGGTCATCAATCTATAGATAACAAAGAATCCAAAGATTAAGAGCTTCCAACAAACAATGAATCCATGTTAAACCACAACCCACGGTTAACAGTTAATTCAGAAAGCCTTTAACATCACTCCCATTCATGAGGACATTGGTGGTAAGACAAAAAACAGAGTTGGCAGGCATGTTGCTGCTTTGTTTAAATCCAACATCTTTCCAAGAGATTCATAGGTTTTCTACTAAATTGAAAGGTTTGAGTTTATCGGTAAATCACTTTACAGCTTTTGCTGGTTTGTTCTCCTTCCTTAATGCTGACAGCAGCAACAATCCCAGCAACTCCTCCAGTCACTCTGTCTCAAACATGCTTTGATACCTCTGAAATAAGGGATGTAGTTATGCTGTTGGAGCATTGCCAGGGTTGTAGGGTTCAGCTGTAAAGACAGGCTTGCACTGCCACTTAGTGGTGTTGGTGAGTACTTGCCAATGCCTACAGCACCCCCACTCCCTTCAGCCCTGCCAGAGTAGTGTGCAGGGAGGGAGGACTTATCCCTTGCCAAGGTGGAGGGGTTCCTTACACCACCCAGGAAGGGTTTGGGTGAAGGGAGGGAACTGGAATCACGGGCCAGGCTGATGTATTTAACACCCATGTGTACTTCTGGTCCTGGATGTCCAATTACATAAGAAACGTGGAAATATTTGTCAAAATCCTATTGACTTGTCCAACTCTTCAGTCCAAAGAACTTTAAGCGATTTCACAAATATGTTCTAAGTCATATAATTACGGTTTCCTAAAAAAAAAAAAAAAACAGCAACAAAGTGCCAGTAGAGATTTAGATAATGTCTAATGGCACTTTCATTCGAAACTGGCAGTTAAAATGAAAGTGTTTAGATATTGTTACTATTGCTTTATTTGAAGCAGATGCATTGAGAGAAAACACTATCACCAGAAACATCCATCTAAAATGGTGATATTTCCCATATCCAGGTAGAATATCTGTTTTACTAATCAGGTTTACTCTTTCACATGTTAAAGAATAGCAGCACAATGTGGTTCTTACCTGCTCTGCTGTAGTTCTGAGGGGAACGGGACGGGGTGTACCGTCCATACCCCCCAAGAGAGCTGTTGGAACTGGGGCTTGAGGGCCTCCGCTGATGGGGTGATTTCTCCCCATCACCCTGGATACACATACAGACAAGAAAAGTCATCTACCTGCCTTTGTTCTCAGCTGCAAAGGATGCCAAGAATGTAGGGGAAATTCCATCAATGAAAATACTCCTGATGAATGAAAGAAAGAACCAAAGAACAAAAGGACAAATGATTTGATTTTAACATTTATTTTTCAATATATATACATTTTAACAGTATTTAACAAGCATTTACATAAATACAGAGTTAAAAACTAACTGCCCATTAACCACAGAACACACAACTTTGTTAAAATACCACAGAGAGAAAAGCTCACTCAAGTTAGGCATCATTGAAACTAAACATGAATTCAGATTTTACTTGATTTATTTTGTTTTGTTTTTTTTACCATCAAAGTAAACATTGGTGTCAACTTTGTCCCCTTGAACATTGTTTAATTTATTTCTTCTACTTGTATACATTTTAAATGTTGCCTCTTTTATAGGAAAATGTAACAATTTCCATTTATTAGCTTCTTTTCTTGTATAACCTGCACCAAATAGAAAAGCTACTTCAGACTAATGAACTCCACATTTGTTAACATCTTCCAACAAAAAAAGCAACGGTGAAAGTTGTTTACATTCAAGAAACATGTGAAAAGTAGTTTCTATTTCCTGACATAGAGGACATAATTAATTTGTATCTTTTTTAATTTCAGACACAAAGCTATAAGCCCTCACAGCCATATGGAAAATCGTCCACTGTAGGTCACCTGCCCTCTCATGTTGAGAGGGCAGGTGATTTCAGATTTTCTCAGACTTTAAACCCGTCAATCCAAACAGTATCAGTTCTACCATTTAATTGCTTCTTATTCAACTCTTGAACAGTCAACTTGTATAACAATTTTCGTTTAAGCAAATAAAAATTCAAATCTTTATGAATGATCAGTAAAGTACCTGTCATTTCTGAAAAATCAATATTTAATCCCATTTCAGGAAACGGGTCTATAGAATCAGGAATTTCTTCTCCATTAAAAATTCCATCATTATCTTGCACAGCATTCATTTCAAGTCAGAAGTCTAAAATGGTCCTCATGATTTAAACTGATTTTAACCCAAGCAACAAAGGTATCACGTGTGTTTGAAAACTTGGTCTAGCTGTCTTCACAATTTATCTCAGTTTCAGAATTTTTTTCTCAAGCAGTTTTCTTGCCTTGCCAACTGCAGCTCCATCTTGTACATCCAAACATGCAGCCAAAATGAAATGTTCCAAAGATGCTGTTAGTTCCAGTCTTTCCTTATGAAAAATTATAGGATTCATTTTTCCTATAATTTTTTTTTTTAATAGGAAAATATTAAAAATATTTTCAATTTAATTCATTAAATTGAATTAAGTATTTAATTTAATACTTAAATTAAATACTTAAATTAAATTAAATTGAAGTATAAAATTTTAAACTATTAAAAATGTAATAGTTTTTATTCAATTTAATTTAATAAATTGAATAAAAACAAAGAAACATCCAAGCCAAGCCTTCCTACTCTTTTCACAACAATACTTGCTGCTGGTTTCCAGAAAACATCCTCCTCCCTCCCCATTTCTTTTTAAACTGTAATCTGAACGCAGCACTTCTGCTCTAGATGAACCAATCCCTTCCTCTTTAGGTAAGAAAAGCTCAACTTGAGATATCCAATGCTTATTATTCCAAAAAGACTTAATCACTCTCTCTTTATAAAACATCTGCAGTGACATCCCAGGAACACAGTATGTTTGGTATTGATCCATCACCTTTTTCAGTCTGTTTGCCAAAATTTTCTAATCTGTACACAACAGAGAGGCAGGGCACCAGCTTTTAATGCCTTAAAGATCACGCTTGTTTGCCAGCAATGTGAGGACTGCTCTCCTGTAGCTTTGAGGAGGAATTCCTACAGCAAAGGTCGCCTCATAAACCTCCATGAGATCAATGCAGAGTTCAGACCAGAAATCCCTGTAATATTAATATATATATATATATATATATATATATATATATATATATATATATATATATATATCTGCTCTGTGCCATCAAAGAGCAGAATTCAGCGTCTATGCACCACAAATCTGTAACAAACTTCTGGAAAGCTGCCAACACACTGAGTTCCTTTAAATCTAGACTAAAAACCCACCTGTTTTGAGTTGCTTTTGAAACATAATTATGAAACAATCAGTAATCTGATGTGTAATGATGGCAAAATGTAATGTTGTTGACTGTGTTCTATGACAGGATTTTTGTGTTTTGTGTTTTTGTGATCTAAAGCATTTTGAAATGCCTTGAACTGAAAGGTGCTATACAAATAAAATTTTATTTGAAATTTGATAGTCCATCTGTGCTTAATTTAATCTGAGTATAAATGCAGTTACTCTGTGAAGATCTTAAAATTGCAAAGCCCTCAAATGTAGCAACAAGTTGCAACAGTTCTACAAAATAAAGGGGCCTAAATTTCTCTGCATCAACCCTGTACCTGCTGTTGGAGACTGGGCCTTTGAATTCAATAGGCCCAGTCTCCAAAAATGATCTGTGAGTTGAAAGAAAGTATTGTACCTCTCCATAGTGCCTCTCCTCAGATGGGTAGCTGATATAAGGAGAGTAGGAAAGCATGTCAGGCCTGTCGATGTTATAGATAGCCTTTGTCTTTGGAAGTGCTGCCAGGTCCTTATAGTCCAGCATCTCCTCTCCTAGTTTGGCCTAGCAACCAGTAAACAAGGAGAATGTTTTTAACCAGCGCTTACTTTGTTCAAACTACACAAAAATAGCGTTTTAGAACATATTAAAGCTACAGTCTGTGAGCAGTCTTACATAGATGACTTTGCTGGGCGAGCCAGAGGCACTGGATGCAGGAACTGAAGTGATACTCTCAGAGGAAGTCCGGGTCACCTGAAACACACACACTCACTGTTTAAACTTACTGCAGGCTGAACGGCTAAGAAAGATAGCACATTCAGACATTCAGTGGAATCACTGTCAACAATGGCTTAATTAAGGGTTTGAAAGAACAAAGTCATCTGGACGTCAATTCAATTTTAGTTTCAGTTTTAGTGTCCTGCTTCCTGGGGGAAAATTAGCAAAAAGGGAAACACAAGTAGAGCTTTGTTGTCTTCTTCTGCTGGGTAGACCACTAGGGGGCGCCTGCAGACCACAGTCTGAGAAAGACTGGTGTAGGTCCACACACCCTTTGAATGGAACAGTCCAGTGTAGTCTGCTTTGTCAGTCTGTCAATTTTCAAAACCACACAAAAAGAACACTTGTAAAAGCTCACACAGACCTCACAGACCACCCCTCAAGGGGGCTAGATGACCCCGTCTCTTAAGACCACAGAAGGGTTAAAACTCTTTCTTTGAGAAACAACTGCAATGTTTAATTATAATTTTAAAAGTTAAGAATCGAACGTTCATCTTAAATTGCAGCTGTTGCTATGTCAAAAGTTTAAAAAGAGTGAGGCTAATTTCTGTTTTCATTTATGAGTATGGTCCAAACTATGAAAATCCTGTCAGTGAACCTCTGAGTCCATGAGAGCTGCTTGCTGAAACATGTTCTATCTGAGCTTCCACGTGAAAAATAAGAAAGTCAGGAAGTTATAACACTGTTTTCTAATAAAGTTGTCAAGCTCCAGCTCACTGATAAATTGTTGGTAGGTCGCCATCTTTCTTGAAGCAACACACAGTGTGATGCTAACCAACCAATTGGGAGAAGTTGTAGCCTGAAGACACCGCCCCTCCTCATCATCATAATGAAGCAGAAACGAATAAGGAAAATGGGAAAATGATAAATTAATAAGGAACCAGACCACGCGCAGCCTGAAAACCCCTTATAATGATCAATAACAATGGATCTAGTATTCCCTCGCCTGGATGCAGGTCACGGGGGCCCCACTCGGGAGCCAGGCCTGAAGGTGAAGCATGATGGCGAGTGCCCAGTGGCCGGGCTTTTACCCATGGAGTCCGGCCGGGCTCAGCCCGAAGAGGAGACATGGGTACATGGGTCCCCCTTCCCATGGATTCACCACCTGTGGGAGGGGCAAAAGGGGTCAGGGGCGGTACGGGATGGGTGGTGGACGAAAGAGGGGACCGATCCTCGGTTGCAGAAGCTGGCTCTTGGGATATTGAATGTCACCTCTCTGGTGGGGAAGGAGCCAAAGCTAGTGTGTGAGGCTGAGAAATAGTTGGTCTCACCTTGACACATGGTTCTGGTTCTGGAACCAGACTCCTTGAGAGCAGCTGGATATATTTCCACTCTGGAGTTGCCCATGGTGAGAGGCGCCAGACAGGACTGGGCATCAGACACCAAGATGGGGATATTGCCCCCCATCTCGGCACCTGTACGATGGGGTTTACACCGGTGAATGAGAGGCTAGCCTCCTTCCGCCTATGGGTGGGAGGACAGGTTCTGACTGTTGTTTGTGCTTGCAGGCCGAATAGTTCAGATTACCCACCCTTCTTGGTGTTCTTGGAGGGGTACTGGAGAGTGCCCCTCCTGGGTTCTACTGGGGGACTTCAACGCTCATGTGGGCAATGTCAGTGAGACCTGAAGGGGCGTGGTTGGGAGGAACGCTCCCCTGATCTGAATCGAGTGGTGTTCTGTTGTTGGACTTCTGTGCTTGTCACGGATTGTCCATAACAAACACTATGTTCAAGCATAAGGGTGTCCATATGTGCACTTGGCACCAGGACACCATAGTCGCAGTTCGTTGATCGATTTTGTCTTCAAAGACCTCCTCAATCCCACATGCCTTCTATTGAGAAAGCTGAGCTTGGGGACTCTTGGTCGAGCTCTCCAATCTCTGGGGACGAGGTCGCTGACGTGGTTAAAAAGCTCCTCGGTGGCAGGGCCCCGAGGTGGATGAGATTTGACCTGGGTTCTTTAAGGCTCTGAATGTTGTAGGGTTGTGTTGGCTGACATGACTCTGCAATATTGCTTGGACATCAGGGGCATTTCCCCTAGATTGGCAGACTGGGGTGAGGTGTTCCAGGCATGTTCCACCGGGAGGAGGCCCTGGGGAAGACCCAGGACATGCTGGAGAGACTATGTCTCTTGGCTGGCCTGAGAACGCCTTGGGATTCCCCCGGAGGAGCTGGAAGAAGTGGCTGGGGAGAGGGAAGTCTGGGCCTCCCTTCTTAAGCTGTTACCCCTGCAACCCCACCCCGGATGAGCGGAAGAAAATTAATGGATGGATGGAATAAGGAAAATGGATAAACGAAAATGGAAAAGCTAAATCAATAAGGAAATGAAAAGGACAGGCAAAAATGAATGTGGGAATAAATAAATAAATAAATAATTATTAATAGGAATAAAGGAGCCATTTATTTATTTATTGATTTATTTATTTATTCATTCAATCAATTTTGGCTGAAATGGCTCTCCATATTTTACAGCTCTTTCCATGTAGATATATGATTTGTCTAAGGCACAGATGCCAAACTCCAGTCCTGAGGGCCAATGTCCTGCAGTTTTTAGATGTGCCATAGGTACAAAACACTGGAATGAAATGGCTTAATTACCTCCTTCTTGTGTAGATCAGTTCTTCAGAGCCTTAATGACCTAATTATTCTATTCAGGTGATGCAGCAGAGGCACATCTAGAAGTTGCAGGACACCAGCCCTCGAGGACTGGAGTTTCACACCCCTGATCTAAGGTTTTCTTGTTTCTGACATAAGAAAACCTGCCAAAGAATCCCACTCTACATCTCATCCAATGGGATCTGATTTTTCTTACACCAAATTTTGAATCTGACAATAAAACAAAGTGAGTCAGACAACACTGTGTTACTGTGTTTTTGGTGAGTTGAGTCGCCAAGTATTGATGTAGAGATTGTTCATCTCATTGCAAACCGACAATGAGATGAACATTGTCGGTTCATCTCATAAATATCATCCTTCATCAAGGATGATATTTATCATTTGTAGATTCCAAAAACCTTTGGATATATTCAAGAAGTTTAATAGGACATACTGTGAGCATATCACATGCAATCCATTGTTTCTAATTGCAAAGCAGTGTGAGGTAGGCCATTAAAACTAGATACCAGCTAGAGCACTCAAGCTGATAGAGAATCAAAGTTATGTTGACATAAATCATTATCATGAGCAGATTGTGTGGATGTGGATTTGTGTGTTTTTCAGTTAATTTAGTCCCTGTGTTGTCGTATTTACCCCCTGACTGTTCCCAGCTGTTTACTGTTTACCTCATTAATCCTTGTGTATTTAAGCTCAACTGTGTCACTTGTGCCCGGCAGGATCCTTGCCTGAGTGAAAGTCTTTGTTTCCCTTCCTGAGTCTGTGTTCATGTCTCATTGCTCACTTGTCCTTCCTGGTTTGTGAACCTTGAGATCATCATTAAACTCACTTCTGCACTACACCATGGGTCTGACTGCTGCTATCTTCACCATCCTTACAAACCCATTTCATGACACAAATATTTGTAAAATATAATCTATCCTCTCCCCCAATCTATGTTGTGTTGATGTTTTCCTATGGCTGGGTCAGTTCAACCAGCAGTCAGGCTGCAGTTTGAACTGACCAGTGAAATGGTCAGTTCAAACAGCACTGACAGAAACAACCAGTGGGTGTGCGCAGACTGATCATTTTCACTCTGCTCACATCTGCGAGCTGTTGACTGCAGCAGGAATCGCTGGAAGTGGACACTAATAGTTAATGGCAGGAAGGTCAACCTAGCAGTTTCAAACAGTTAGAACCAACCCATGCAGCTAATGACTGTGGCAGGAGGGAGGAAGTGGGTCGTTTGGAGATGGGCTTGCAAGGACAAGCGCACCCACCTGCTTATTAGGGGCATCACTGAGCTGTATCCGGACCTGCTTCTGAGAAGGAGAGGTCATAAGGAATATAGAAAAGAGGTGGATCACAGGATGGACTATTAAAGTCACATGGTTTGCTGATGACATGACACTATTTCAACAGCAATTGGAATAGTGTTACTACAAAATAAGAAATACAGAACAATTTTGCACATCAGCTGTGATTGCTTTCCACAAAATTAACTGAATAAATTATTGTATTTAATAAACACTTATAACTTCAGGGTTTTTCTAGAGAATTATACAAGGGAGGACCATTGTCCCTACATCTTTTTTACAGGTTGAATACCATAAGATCAACTGATTACACGTCAACAGTTTTGTGCCAATATTTGTTTGCATTTTACTGGAGAAATCATTCTGATTATGTGTTTCTCAGCTCAAAGTCCCAGTAAATATTTTTTTAAAGGATCTTTATCAAAGTCACTGACCAAACTCAACTACTGATACCTTTAGATGATAAACACTTACAGTTTTTAATTTTTACCCTCAGTAAGTTGTGCTAAGACAATGATGGAGTGTTTGGGTCACTGTTGATGAAAGCAACACAATGGCCATCAAGGAGTCAAAAAACTCAGACCTTTGAAAATATTTTGCAACAAAAAATGCCAAATATCTTCTAAGATTGCGGTGGTAGAAGCAGGGAATACGCTTCTGGATATATTTCAAATTGCCAGATGTATATCTGGGCTCATCTTCTTCACCAGAACATCTCCTGGGTGCAGATTTGATACAGTCATGTTGCAGCTTCTTCCTCTCTGTCTCAGGCATGTATTCTGGATCCCATTCCACCTCAAGTCTGCACCCCAGAGGCGTTGCTATATCAGAAAATACCCCAAATCTTCAACTTGCACTTTAGATCCAGACATCCAACATCTCCTAAATTTATTACAAGCTTAGAGGACCTTTTTTACTTTTTTGCTGCAAATGTCAAAAGATGTCTTAGTTTTAAATTTATGCTTTTTTAAATTCTTTTTTACAATTTCTTGAACTTATGAGGAAATTAAATATTTGAACACCCTGCGACTTTCCAAGTTCTTCCACTTAGAAATCATGGAGGGGTCTGAAATTTTCATCTTTGGTGCGTGTCCACTGTGAGAGACATACCATGATCTAAAAAAATCTGACACAATTCATTAAGTTTATCAACTTGATATATTATCATTTACTCAATTCAATAAGTTGAACTGAGTAATTCTTTTTCCATGGCATCTATCGGGGTGAAAACAAATTAAGTGTTTTTAACTGGATTCTCTAAGTGTATTTAAAATGACAAATTTAAGTTTCTATTTTTTTTTCCTCTTTAATCTGTTTATTTATTTATTTATTTTTCTCGTTAACTGAGGGACGCTTGGCCCCACATTTGCTAGCTCATTGTTTGCTTTTCAGGTGTTATAATTGCCTGATGATCAGCAAAGATCATCAGACTGGAATTGAACCAGTGACGGCCACATTGAGGACTAAGGTCTCCTTATATTTGTTGTGCT